>BPLR01019379.1:0-72155 GCA_021605095.1 Caerostris extrusa
AATGTTTGAAAAAGTATGTATTCTACATAATATAATGTAAAGAAAAGACTTGATTTAAAAGTGTATTATTAGCTTTTAAAATTTCAAATGTGGAATTACAATTATAAAATAGTATAATAAATATGCTGGGGCAGGGAATAGTCTGATCGAATGTATGATTCAGTTTCTGAAATTTTAGAGTGTATTCAGATATGTTTTCAGATGCCAATACAGGTTTAATTACATGCGATTGTATTCCATTTGGCGAGTTTAACTATCACTAAGAAACTTCCATATAAATAATGTTTAAAAAGGTTTGTATTCTACATAATATAATGAAAAGATAAACGTTTTAAAAGTGTATTATTAACTTTTAGAAATCAAATGTAGAATTACAATTATAAAATAAATATAATAAAAATGACTGGCGCAAATAATCTGTCAATGTCTAATTCAGTTTCTGGAAAATTCGAAAGTATCTTGCTGATATTTTACTGCAGATGCCAATACCCGTTTAATTTCACAGATGATAAACATTCTATTTGGTGAGTTTAACTATGACTAAAAAGGGGAAAGGGCTTTCCCCATATATCTGTCATTTTAAAAAGAGGTATGTATTCACCCACACTTAATATAATGAAAAGAAAAACGATTTAAAGTGTATTGTTAACTTTTAAAATTTCAAATGTAGAATTACAATTACATAAAATATAAGTTTATTTGAAATACTTTTGCCGGGACACGAGCCGCCAGTGCCTGCGTTCGGTTTTCTGGAAATTCAAAGAGTCTTATTCTAGACATATTACTGCAGGGGGTCAATAATATTATTTAATTTCTAGATGATAGTATTCTATTTGGTGAGTTTAACTATGACTAAGAGAAGAACTTCCATATGAATAATGTTTCAAAAGTATGTATTCTACATAATATAATGAAAAGAAAAACGATTTAAAAGTGTATTGTTAACTTTTAAAATTTCAAATGTAAAATTACAATTATAAAATAAATATAATAAAATGCTGGCTCAAATAGTCTCTGAATGTCTGATTCAGTTTCTGAAAATTCGAAGATTCGTCATATTCCAGATAAGTTACTGCAAATGTCAATACCGTTTAATTTCTAGGTGGTTTTTGGCAAGCTTAACTATGATTAAAACAAGAACTTTTTATATAAATAGTGTTTGAAAAAATATGCATTTCTATGTAATATAATGAAAAGAAAAACGATTTAAAAAGTGTATTATTAACTTTTAAAAATCAAATGTAGAATTACAATTATAAACGAGTAATATAAAAACAAATTTTTAAAGTCAATTTCTTCTTTTTTTTTCACTATATTGCAGAAAGTCCTTTTATAATTAATTTTTTTCATTTTTTAAAGTTTATCTGGCGCCGTCTATGAGTAGATATATGCAACTTAAATCTAAAAAACTAAAATTAATGAATTAAATTTAATTACTGAATTAATTTTTGTAAAACACTGTATTAACATCCAGTGTCATCCACTACAAGTTAAAAAAAAATGTATTTGAACGTGAGTGGATGAATAAAAGTATTTTATGAACGATTGAAAATTTGAACAAGATATAGGGAGAGTGTGAGCTAATAGAAGGAATTGAAAAAAAAAAAACAGCAATCTCGAATTACAGCAAGATAATAAAAGCAAAAATAATAAAAAATAATAAAAGCAAATATAATAAAAGCAAATACATACAATAAAAATAATAAAAACAAATATATTAGGCTATATTTCAAATTAATTAAAAAACTTTTTGATCATTTAAAATTAAAAAATATAGAATACATTGACAGAATACTCAAACACGATCTTTTCAAATTTCAAACGTAAAAAATTAAGAATAATAATATCCAGAAAAATAAGCTAAATTAAAATCAGACGATTTTTTATATTATTTCAATTTCTAGTCACATTATTTTAAAAATTGAAGAATATATATTAAATGAATAATAAAAATATTTGATAGTAAAATAAAAATAATTAATAATTAAATTAATAAATTAAAATCAGACGATTTTTATATTATTTCAATTTGTAGTTACATTATTTTGAAAATTGAAGAATGTATATTAAATGAATAATAAAAATATTTGATAATAAAATAATAATAATTAATAATTAAATGAATAAAAAATAATTAATAATTGAATGAATAAAATAATTAATAATCATTAATTAATTAATAATCAGTTATGAGAAAAAGAGATTATTAAGTAATTAATAATTAATTAATGATGAGCAAATGGAAGAAAGAGCAGCGTGAATATATGAATATTTCTCCCATATAAAACTAAAATTAATTAATTAAATCTAATTAATGAATTGATATTTGATAAAACTGTATTAACATCCAGTGTCACCACTACAAGTTCAAAAAAAATTTATTTGAACTTGAGTGGATGAATAAAATGTATTTTATTAACGAATGAAAATTTGAACGAGATAGATATAGGAGAGTGTGAGCTAATAGAAGGAATTTATAAATTTAATGAAATACGGACGGACATAGGCTCTCAATGTCTGATTCAGTTTCTGAAAATTCGAAGAGTCTTATTTCAGATTTGTTAAAAAATTTGTTGCAAAAGCCATTACCGTTTAGTTTCTTGGTGATATATTCTATTTGGCGAGTTTAACTATGACTAAGAGAAGAATTTCTATATAAGTGATGTTTAAAAAAGTATGTATTCTATATAATATAATGAAAAAGTGTATTTATAACTTTTAAATACCAAATGTAGAATTACAATTATAAAATAAATTTAATGAAATACTGACGGACATAGGCTCTCAATGTCTGATTCAGTTCCTGGCAAATCGTCGAGACTTATTCCAATAAAGTTACTGCAGGTTTCCATAACGTCCTCGCATACTATATCTGCTGCTGATGCACCTAAAAAACACAACTGGCAATTTAAAATTAAAATAAAAATAAAAAATAAAACCACAAAAGTTGAGTATTTCAATAACTTAGAAAATGCGACTTACATTGCTGAATGCATTAGTGTATTGCATTTATGCAATCAACTAATCGAAATTTTAATGCGTAGAAGTTTTCTCCAAACTTTTCCAGTCAGAATTTATGTTACAGGTATAAATAATTTTATGGTTTCAGAAGCATGATTTATTTCCCGACATCTCGACACACAAACACAAATAATTTTCTGATACTCTACGAAGGATAATTTTACATTAAACATATTATATCTTTTATTTCATTCTAGAAATTAGATTCTTTCAGATTATTTTTCCATTTTTAATACATAAACCTTCCAGTTAAACATTAGTTTTAAATAAGCTTTTATATCATAGTATGTTCGATATAAGAATAACAAATAATATAGAAACAGTGTGGGATCTTATTTTAGCCAACTCTGTTTCGCCAAGCTTCAAATGGTGATGATTTACAAAATGTGGTACGTAGTTTTAAACATTTAGAAAATCATGGCAACCGGATTTTCTGTCTTTCTAGAAAGGACAATTTTTATATTAAACATATTAAATCTTTTATTTCATTCTAGAAATCTGAGAAATTAGATTCTTTCTGATATTTTTCCATTTTAATACATAAACCTTCTAGTTAGCCATTAGTTAAAAATAAGCTTCTTATGCAATTATAGGCTCGATATAAACAAAACGAATGGCATAAAATAATGTTGGATCGTATTTTAGCCAACACTGTATGATCAAGCTGTCAAACTTTGATGATTTGCAAAATGTGGTATCTAGTTTATAAACAATTTAGAAAATGGTTGATTTTCTGTCACTCTACAAAGGACAATCTTACATTAAACATACTAAATATTTTATTTCATTCTAGAAATCTGAGAAATTAGATTCTTTCCGATATTTTTTTCCATTTTTATTCTTATGTAATCATAAACCTTCGAATAGTTAGGCATTATCTTAAAAATAAGCTTCAAATGGTGATGATTTACAAAATGTTTTCAAACATTTATAGGCTCGATATAAACAAAACAAATGGCATAAAATAATGTTTGGATCGTATTTAAAAATAAGCCAATTCACTGTAGGGTCATAAGCAAAAGCTGTCAAACAGTGTTGGTGATGATTTGCAAAATGGGGATGATTTACAAATGTGGTATGTAGTTTTCAAACATTTAGAAAATGATGGCAACCTGATTTTCTGTCATTCTGCTAAGGACAATTTTATATTAAACATATTATATCTTTTATTTCATTCTAGAAATTTAAGTAATTAGATTATTTCCTGATATTTTTTTCCATTTTAATACATAAAACAATTGACATTAATTTCAAATAATCTTCGTATGTAATCATATGCATAATATAAACAAAACGAATAATATAAAAAAAATGTTGGATCGTATTTTAGCCAACACTGTTTCAAGATTCCAACTGGTAATGATTTACAAAATGTGGTATGTAATTTTTAAACATTTTTGAAAATGATGGCAACCTGATTTTCTGTCATTCTACAAAGGACAATTTTATATTAAACATACTATATCTTTTATTTCATTCTAGAAATTTAAGTAATTAGATTCTTTCCTGATATTTTTTTCCATTTTAATATATAAAACAATTAGACATTAATTTCAAATAAGCTTCGTATGTAATCATATGCATAATATAAACAAAACAAATGATATAAAAAAATGTTGGATCTTATTTTAGCCAACATTGTTTCGCCAAGATTCCAACTGGTGATGATTTCAAAATGTGGTATGTAATTTTTAAACATTTTTGAAAATGATGGCAACCTAATTTTCTGTCATTCTACAAAGGACAATTTTATATTAAACATACTAAATCTTTTATTTCATTCTAGAAATCTAAGTAATTAGATTCTTTCCGAATATTTTTTCCTTTTAATACATAAAACTTGACATTAATTTCAAATTGCTTCGTATGTAATCATATGAATAAAAGTGTTGAATCGTATTTTAGACAACACATTTTCGCCAAGATTCCAACTGGTAATGATTTCAAAATGTGGTATGTAGTTTTTAAACATTTTTGAAAATGATGGCAACCTGATTTTCTCATTCTAAAAGGTTAATTTTATATTAAACATACTATCATTTCTACGAAGGACTGATATTTTTTATTTTAATACATAAAACTTGACATTAATTTCAAATATGCTCCGTATGTAATTATGCATAATATAAACAAAACGAATAATATAAAAAAAATGTTGGAAAGTATTTTTACTGATTCAAGATTCCAATATTGTTTTTCAAAATGTTTATGTAATTTTTTAAACATTTTTTTGAAAAAACTTCCTGATTTTCTGTCATTTACAAAGGACAATTTTATATTAAACATCAAGTTTCTTATGTAATTATAGGCTTGATATAAGCAAAACAAATGGCATAAAATAATGTTGGATCTTAATTTATCCAACATTGTTTGGTCAAGCTTCCAAACTGTGATGATTTACAAAAACAGTAAGTAGTTTATAAGCATTTTAGAAAATGATGGCAACCTGATTTTCTGTCATTCTACAAAGGACAATTTTATATTAAACATACTATATCTTTTATTTCATTCTAGAAATTTAAGTAAATTAGATTCTTTCTGAATACTTTTTTTCCATTTTTAATATATAAAACTTCCAATTATACATGAGCTTCAAATAACAGTGTATGAATTATAGGCTTGATATAAACAAAACAAATGACATGAAAACAGTGTTGGATCTTAAGCTTCAACATTATTTAGCTAAACTGTGATGATTTGCAAATGTAGTTCTATAAAAATTTTAGAAAATGATGGCAACCTGATTTTCTGTCATTCTACAAAGAACAATTTTATATTAAACATACTAAATCTTTTATTTCATTCTAGAAATCTAAGAAATTAAATTCTTTCCGATATTTTTTTTTTCCATTTTAATACATAAACCTTCTAGTTAGGCATTAGTTAAAAATAAGCTTCTTATGCAATTATAGGCTCGATATAAACAAAACGAATGGCATAAAATAATGTTGGATCGTATTTTAGCCAATACTGTATGGTCAAGCATCAAATGGTGATGATTTGCAAAAATACGTAGATTTTTAAGTTTATAAAAATGGCAAACAGATTTTCTGTGATTTACAAAGGACAATTTTACATTAAACATACTAAATCTTTTATTTCATTCTAGAAATCTAAGAAATTAGATTCTTTCCGATATTTTTTCCATTTTAATACATAAACCTTCTAGTTAGGCATTAGTTAAAAATAAGCTTTCTTATGTAATCATAGGCTCGATATAAGAAAAACAGAATGGCATAAAACAGTGTTGGATCTTATTTTAGCCAACACTGTTTTGCTAAGCTGCCAAACGGTGAGGATTTACAAAATGTGGTTCGTAGCTTATAAGCATTTTAGAAAAGGATGGTAACCTGATTTTCTGTCACTCTACAAAAAGGACAATTTTATATTAAACATTTAATTAAATTTTTAGACAGAAAGGTGAAAGTACTACATTAGTCATATTCAAGGCTCAATGAGTAATAGTTATTAATTGGTAACAGTTTTATTCCTGAATATCGTAAAATTTTGCATAAGAAAGGTAGTATTTGCTGATAACAACAATAACATAAAAAAAAAAATTCAAGTCAATTCCTACTTTTTATCACGCTATTGCAGAAAGTTCTTTATAAATATTTTTCATTTATTTTTTTAAGTTTATCTGGAGCCATCTGTTGGTAGATACGTTCAACTTAAATCTAAAAAAACTAAAATTAATTAATTAAATTTAATTACTGAATTAATATTTGAAAAAACTGTATTAGCATCCAGTGTCATCCACTACAAGTTCAAAAAAATGTATTTGAACTTGAGGGGAGGAATAAAAAGTATTTTATGAACGATTAAAAATTTGAACAAAATATATATATAGTTGGAGTGTGAGCTAATAGAAGGAATTGAAAAAGAGTGTGAATTTGCCACATTAATTGTTGCTGTTTTCTACTATATGACATGCACATTAATGAAAGTTACTACCAATAATAGTGCAGTCAATAAAATATAATCATAAATAAGGCAATAAATTAAATTATCCTAACCTAAATAGTTAACTATTTAGGTTATTGCGTGAAAAAAAAAAGATCCATTATAGAAATATATCACTAAATGTAACTGTAATAATATTCATTTATATAAGGAATGTACATGTTTTGGGGGAATATTTTTAAGTACAAATCCAGAAAATTTGTGAGTAATATTTTAAAGTCTTTTATTGTTATTGAATCACAACTTGCTTTTCTAAGATATCTTCGGGTTCGCCAAAACATTCGGTTTTTTATGTTTACGGAGTTAAGGATGTTTTCATTCGCATTTAATTCTTTGCTTTTATTTAGTCACCATCTGCCACTATAGGTTTATTGTAAATGAAATTGTTTAAATCTACGTATTTCGTATTACGTAGTGTAAAATCTTTGAAAAAAAATTTAAAAGTTGAAATAAATGAATTGATTTGACTTTCAATAAAAGAAAGAAATCTTTTTATTTTGATAATACATTGTTATTGTCGTTTTTCAAAAAAATTAATATGAAGTATGCATGTAAACAGATAATTTACAACAACTGGCTGTTCCCTACATGACATGTTTTGATGGCCTACTGAGACCTACAGGACATACTGAGACATGTTTTGCCGTTTGAAATATTTAAGTAAAAAATTCTGACATAAAGTTTTTTTGGGATACAAAGTAATTCTCCGAATAGCACACCAATATTCATTATAGCTTCAATATTAATGGCATTAACTAAAGTACTAGATTAAACGAAAATCATCGAAATTTGGCAAGCAAAAAATGGTGATTTATTGGAAATTATATATAAATTTTGTATTAAAAGAGTCAGCGTTATGTACTATTCTAAGCAGAAAATACTACTGTCTCCAAAAAGTAAGATCAATTTTAAATTAAAAATTTCCGGGGCTTATGGAATTTCAATTTTTTTTTTTTTTTAGGTTTCTGGCACTGTTCTTAACATCTGTGTAGAATGTAACGTCAAAATATTCATTACTGTTTGAGTTACGCTAAAACTGATTCCGGCGTTTTTTGAATTATCTGAATTAATTGAGCAAAGAACTTGCATTCAATTTTGTTTGCGGAAACGTATAGAATGTTGCAGAAGGCATCGGTGAGCATTCCTATATCGGAAAGAAATGCTTATAAGTGCAGTAAAAAACAGTTCAAAGAAGGCAGAGAACGCGTTGAAGACGAATAGCCCTCTGGTCGACCCTCAACCTCAATCGACGAAGCTCATGTCTAAGAAAATTAAATATTTGGTGCTTTTCAAAAGGATCGGTCAATTCCATTTTGGGCCTCAAACGCGTCAAATCTCGATTGGTACCAAACACTACATTAATTCTTCGTGACTTTTTCGTCAAAAAAGGAAACATATCGTGCCACAATCCCCCGTATTCACATCGTGCGACTTCTGGCTATGCTCTAAACTCAATTCAAAAGACCACCCCTGCCGATGACTTTTTGGCATGCTTTGAGGATTAGAAAAAGTTCACATATCTGCATTGTTTCGGGATTACTTTGAAGGCGATGAGATAAATTTGGAAGAATAAAGATAAAAAAAAATAATTGGTCTTACTTTTTGAGCACAGTAGTATATTTTATTTTTAATTCTTAATTGGTGAAATTATGCCATAAATTTTATAAAATTATAGTAGTCTTACAATGCACATAAATATTATAGTATAAAATTAAACTTAAAGTTAGAATTAAAAAAAAAAATCTTACCTTGCCATACTCCCAGAATTAAGACAGCGTAGATAAACATTTTGGTCGAAGAATACGTGTATTAATCAGTTTAGTTATTGTAATTAGGGTAATTAAATTAATTTATACAGAAAACTTGAATTTTTGTAAGATATATTTTCTGATCTTTTCCGAGCTTTTACAGATAAAGAACTATTTTTTTATACTAGGCAAAAACGTGTTTTCTTTCTACTACATAAAAGAGAAAGCTACTCATTCATGTATGCATTTAAAAGAGAGGAAAAAATAATAAAATTAAAATAAAATATGCGGAAATAGAAAGCACGACAAATGACGCGAAAACAAAAGTAGATCAGATTTGTTTTTTACATATGCAGCTGCTTTTCAAAGCAACTTTAAATAATGTGATCTGTAAACATTATCTATCATTAATCTGAATTTCAAGGCTTTATAACTAGAACAGATTGTATAAAAATAAATATTGACGTGATTGAACAATGGTTTCGTTATTTCAAAATGGACCCATAGCGTGAATTCGCAATCAGCACATTTTTTATCAATGAAATATGTTGTTCTAATGCAAAGTCAATGAATCTTTTGTACCATAAGCAAGGGTTGAATTGCTGATTCTCATTTAGCACTACTCAGGAGGTACGAGTAGCTCGAAGATATGCTATGGACGCGAGTAACACTATCCCCACAATGCTCTAGGATCCTATTAGGCAGGGGACCTACGGTTTGAAGTGGATTCCGAACCACTACAAACAACCATGCCACCGCTTATTTATCCACTTATTTATATTTCAATCATATTTATGTTTTGGGTCATATTTCAATTAATAAATAAAATGTACTTTTTTATTTACCTTTATTATTTGGGTTTTGAGAAATAAGTGTTTGGTACAAAAGCCAACAAGAAATATCGAACAAAATCTTTTATATTTTTGTCGAGGATGGGCATACCAGAATGTCACCTAATGGACCATTCTTCTTAATGCTAAATTTGCTATAATTTACTATTATAGTAGATACTGAGCTCTAGACAAGACTAACAAGATATATAACGTACTGTGGAAACTGCATACTTCATTCTTCATACCATCATCATACATTAGTTATTAAGTGCATGCAAGTTAGTGGATAACTTTTTGATCCCCGCACATGGAAAATCTTGTATAAAGTAACGATAAATCTCCTCGATGATTGTCAAGTCGCGTCAATTTGCAACATTCGGTAGTTCGTGTTTTCTACATGTGATGATGATGAATGACTGTTCAATTCCAGAAATAATTGTTTTTTATTTTCGATTTCACTTGATTTTTTTTCGAATATATGTATATGCATAATTTGTATTTCCTAATCAATATTATTAGAAACTCTAAAGAACAATCTAGTGGATGGCATGGTGGTGTTTGAGAAGTAAGGATGGTTGGTACGAAAACCAATAAGCAATACAACAAAGGCTTTTGTATTTGTCTCGAACATGGGCGAGCCAAAAAGTCATCCAACGGACCATTCTGAATAATACTGAATTTGCTATTATTTACTATTATAGTAGATGTTGAGCTCGAGACAATATTGTTCAACATTTGAAAATAACTAGATGTATAACGTACTGAGGGAACTTGGATGAACAATCTAGCCAAACCAAAAGTTTCACTGTATGTGCAAGATAAATTCATTATTAGTGTGATTTTCATATTGTATATAGAAGATGGGGATGGAGAAAGAGATTCTTAGATCACATTCCAATGTATGATTTTCCTAATTACGATTACTTAATGTTAATGTTAACACTTTTATGTGCTTTACTCCGAGATAACAGTGAGTTAAAATGTAGCGAAAAGTATTTTGTATACTATATTCAACAGAAATTTTTTGCCAAAACTTCTGTAAATTGACGTGTATTACATTTACACAATGAGGGGACTGATGCCGAGTGGCTAACGCTTTGGCAGTCAGTACCACATGTTTCGGGTTCGAGGCCCGGTGGTTCCATTGATGTTTGTAGTGGTTCGGAATCCACTTTAAGCCGTAGGTTCCGGTCGAATAGGATCGTAGAGCATTGTGGGGGTAGTGTTACTCGCGTCTGTAGCATATCTTTAATCTATACGTGCCCCATGGGTAGTGCTAAATGAGTAACAGCGGTGCGGCCCATGTTTATAGCATAAAGAGTAGCTGTCTCTGTATTGCTAGCTGCATTACAACAACAACGATTACTTAATGTAGATGTAATGAAGTAGGTTCCCAGAGATGAATTTTGTATTGCTCTGAATATGCTACAAAATTGTCTTTATAATCGATAATTTGAAAGAACATCAACAATATTTCCATAAACGTTTAAGGAGGAAGTGATTTTAAAAGAGCCTATCTACTTAAGGTTATAAATAGCCCTTTTAACTACCTACTTAAGATTATAAATAGTCATTTCAACATTCATAGTCATTCAAAAACAGTCATTTCAAATTTTAAATTAAATTTTATTTTTTTATTTACATTTTTTAACATGAAATTTTATACAACAATCTTTTATTATTTTTTTACAACGATTTATACGATTAACAAATATAAAATTTGCAGATAAGTAATACTACACTATAATACATCGCCATTTTTAATTGGGAAATCATAAATTAAACCAAAAGGTCTTTTACAAATACGTCTTCACGATTTCCCAGTGCCAATATTTCTAACATTTCTTCGATTTCTAGGCGAAAGCTTGTTGGGCATTGTTCTATATAAATTCCTGCCCTATCCAGAACCTCAACAGCAGCATCCTTGGCATCAACTCCACATTTCTTGAAAGCTTGAACGAGAAAGCAGTTTCCTTCGAGAGAGACATACCTACAAGTGCAACCAATTATTGTTCATTAATTATATAATATTCAATTTTCCTTAAAAATATCGCACAAAGCCTTATTGAGCCTTAAAACACTATTGAATTTTTTTAATGAACTTAGTAATCCAATCTCATCTGTAATAAAAGATTTTCAATTGGTGATCAAGCATTTCAAGCTTTTTTATTTATAGTACAGAAATTATGTAAAAGTTTATTCACAATTATTACAAGAACTTAAATAAAAATATTTTCCTGTAAGAATTTCTTGCAATAATTTTGAAAACATTTTTATATAATTTCTTGTAATAAATTTTAAATTGTTTTCACATAATTTCTTCTAATTATTTTGAAAACATTTTATAATTTCTTGTAATTGTATAAAAATATTTTCAAAATGAAAACAACTTATCACTCAGTTCTGACAGCAGTTAATCAGTGTGATGAATAGTGAAGTATCATGAAATTAGCGATTGTCTGTTCGACCTTCATAGGTCGAAACAATTATAGATGGGATGTGGAGTACGTCAGGAATTGCTCATCGTGGTAGGTGATAGACTATGGGGTGAGGAAATGTCCTCTCAATGAGAAGTAAGAGAAGCTGACCCGCCCTCTTGATAGATTTTCTTAAAAAGGAGGTTTTTGGACAAGGAGAAAGAGTGTTCTGTGACGAGTCGACAAGAAGTATTGTTTTTCTTTTTCTCTGCGAAGTGACTGAACAGGCTAGAGAATCCGACTGTTTACAATTGTGAGCTTCTTCTGGTTTTGAGCATTACGCCGTGTGATAATTGAGGTCTGCCGCATACCGGGTGCATTAGATTCGTCGAAAACTCGAGAACTCTGAAAATCTAAGACCTTGGAATGAACTGTACTTGAGAAACAAATTTATCTTTAATTTTCATTTCCTTGTAAAGAGTTCTGTATATATATACATACATAATGTTTGTAAATAAAAATTAAAGTGTTCCCATGGACCTGAAAATGGCCGTCTTGCCGTCTTTTGAAGCCATTATAGGTCTTGCAAAGGCCGAGGTTTTACATAAGTAGTGGGAGATGAGGCAGGATATTGCTTTCTTGAAAAAATATTTGGGGTAACGTACCCACTTTTGTGTGTCGTTTAAAAGAAACGTAATAAAATTATTATGATTTTTACAGTTATGAATTCGCAGAATAGTTTAATTTTCTGCGAACATGATGCGCGCGCATCGATTTGCAAAAGTTAAGTGAAAGAATGGAGAAACAAATATCGCACTAGTAAAAAAATATTTCTTAATGATTTCATTTTTTTTTTAATTTCGTTTATATTTATAAATTTTTTACACATCATTTTTAGTGTTATATATTATTTTACAATATGCGTTTAATATTATTATTATATTATCTTTGTTTACGCAAAAGAATAATAGTAAACACAATAATAATAACTCATTATGTTTTAATTTATAAATCCGGAAAAATGTCCATAGTGGGTCTAACTCTAATAGGGCAATATATAATTTTTATGTGCGGCCGGCGGAGTTATGTTGCATTTTCAAATTGGCCCGCAAGATCATTTGAGTTTTCCACCCCTGGTTTAAATGTATCTCCTGGAGGAGTTGCAGGAACATGCTGGAACAAGTTCTTTTGGATAAACCTTGTGAAAAGCTGTCCAGAAATTTAGACCTTCGGTAGGCCATGACCATTTGGCGAGCCATCCGTACTGCATTGGTATTTTTGACAGCCCAAATTGTCGCTCTGTTGGGAAAGACAAGATCATGGTTAGGCCCCATATAGCAGGATGCCTGGCCTTGCATGTAGAATCCAAGGTGAAAAGATACTGGAGTTCTAAAACTTTACTGATCAGACATTGAGTTTTTTTTCACTTATTGTTTTCTTTTTTCTTGTGTGTGTTTTACATTGTTTTGATCTCGTAAGAGTTTGCCCTTTTCTCTTGCCATTGGAAAAAAATAATTAAATAAATATAAAGGAAGAAGAGTTGCCAATCTGAATTAAGAAAAATCTAAGATTACGATATAAATTCTTGAATAAGATATAAATAATTTTAAATAAGATATAAATTATCGTATACTTACAGACAAGAGTAAAATTGACGAAGTCTGTCTGGGCTTTTTTAGACTTATCCTCTAAATGTTCGTGCAGAGACATCAAATTATTTATTGTTATAGTTCGACATAAACCAAAATCATTTTCGATTCTTTCTTTTAAACAGGCTAGATTTTCAACAATATCTGTCAAACAAGTCATTGTACAACAATTAATAAGGAAGAGAAAAATAAAATTGTATGTAATAAAATCAACTGTACTATTTCATAAAATATTGCTTAATATTAGTTTATTCCATTAAATACATACTAATGAGTTAGATAAATAGCGAGATTCTGAGTTGGCCAGAAGCGTTTGTTTATAAGATCCAGAACGTTCTCTATCGGGGATATATCTGATGATCTACTTGGGCAACACAATTTTTAACAAATATGGAAACTCAGTAGAAATGATTATTGTGTGCATTATATCCTGTTGAAATAAAATACCGGGAATAGTGAAAAAAAGATAAACTTAAGGTTACAGAATATGGTCAACGTACAACTCTGCTGTAAGAGTGTCAAGGATTTAAACTATATGTGTCCGAGTGATTATATGAAATGGTGTGCTGGAATACTACACCTGTTGTTGAGCTGAGTGAAGCAATAACCAAGTTAGTATGCTAGAATTGTTCTGGGAATGAACCCTTATAAGATTTTTTTTTTTTTTAACAACTGTCAAGTTAAATTGCCAAATTCAGAAATGGTCAGAAATATTTGTTTATATGATCCAGAACATGCTCTATCGGGGATATATCTGATGATCTAATTTGGGAAACAAAATAAGTCCAAATGATTATCGTGTGCATTATATCCTGATGAAATATTTATTTATCCTGTTGAAATGAAATCCCAGGGATAATGAAATAGGTATAAGCTTCAAGTTATGGAATATAGTCAATGTCCAATTCTACTATAAGGGTGTAAATGATTTAAACTATATGTGTCCATGTTATTATATGGAATGGTATTCCGGAATATTACACCCTGTTGTTGGTATGAGTTAAGCGATAACCAGGTTAATATCCCATAGCTGTTCTGAGCATTTGCAGATGTGTTTGACTAATCAAGTGTGTGTTGTGTGATGGTTCAACTATTCCAGCCAACCTCATCTAATGGTGGTATAACTGATCCGAATGTCAAGCGATTCCTTCGATTTAACTTCCCTGATTTCTGAAACCAAATTAAGCATTAATTTATCTCAGTGACTTATACAGCTCAGTGCTTATACTGAGCATAGAATTGTTTGCAATGCAATGATAAAACTTTTTTTCATCATATATTAGACTGACTCAGGTACATATGATATTTTTCACCTAATATTATTATTTTTTTTACTTATTTTGTACTATATAAGAACTCTACACTTTCTAGGAAGCTGACATCATTTGAATCTAAACTTATTTGTATGTCGTAGCAGTTAATATAGTATAAAATAATTTTTCAGTATACTTGTGTACAGTCTGGAACCTTCTTGGCATATTGCTCTAGTGAAATCACCAACAATTTCCATTCTTTCTTGATCATGGCTTTCCAAACCACAGTCTTCTTTGACATCTTCTAAGCATCTTACACCATTTCGAAGATAGCTGAAAAATAATTTAAAATGAAACATTTAGCATGTTTTAAAATTAAAAAGACTTCCAGTTATTAATTGTAGTTAAGAATTATATATTCAGACGGCAAATTATTAGGTAATATCGCATATTATTAGATAAAGTTAAATTATTAGATAATGCAAGATGCATATTATTTCTATTTGAAACATTGCAGTGGTTCTCTCAGAAATTTTAAAAATATCCTTGGGTAGAACTTTTAAAAAATTAATTTCTAGTCTCTGTTAAGTCAAGAAGTTAATAAAGAACCTTAAAATTTTATGTTGCGGATTATGGACCAATGCGAATAATCTATGGACATTTTTAGGAAGTTTCATAAAAATCCATTTTACAAAACTATTACTTGGAAATTCTTTTGATCAACAAAAATTGGAAAAATTTAGTGTAAATGAACGTTATCTAAACATAAAGAAAGAAAAAAAATTGTTAATGTTGGAAATGAGATGGGATTATAATGTTTGACAAAATGCAAGACATATTATATGTCATCTGTTTATGTGGATGAAAAATGTATGGAATTAAATTGTAGAAAAGAATTAAAAACTATTTAGATGAAGCCATATCAATAATTAATTGTGATGCTGATCGAGATTTTTATCTCTCTAGCAAATATGAAAATTAAAAATCAATCAAAGTAATGGTTTCACTGAATACTTAGCCTATTTCGACTTCAGGAAGATATTTTTAATATGCTTATTAAAATGATGTTTTCTTAATAAATATTATTAAAATGATAAATAGATTTAATATTAAAGGCTAACAGCGATCTTACTAAGATAAAAAATGTGCAATTTGAAAAAAATTTGAATTAAAAAAATAAAACTTGATTGACATCTTCTTTAAAATACAAATACAAAAGTCCCACTGGCTGGAAAAACAAAGAATTACATCAATATTTTTCTTATACATACGAGCAAAGTTGACGAAGTTCTTCCTCAGTTCCTGGAAAGGAAGCAGCGTCGCCTCTATCAGGGAAGCAACCGTGTAGACGTTGGTCACTGCAGTTTTCATCTCTTGCCAACACTCCTGAGGAAATACGAAATATATTTTACTATGACTGGAATTCAATTTTGTGTGAGTAGTACTTAAATAATACTCCGTTTTGCTCAAGATATAGTTGGCTCATTTTCTTTGGCTCATTCCCTACACATTCTGCACGCAGTAGCAGTAGCCAATAGTAAAGTGTGTATCTAAATATCGCCAAGCTATATTATACTTTTGCATGCAGTAACAGTAACCAATAGTAAAGAGTGTAGGCGAAAAATCGTCAAGCTATACAGTAACATAAATATGAAACGAAACATTTGGTATATATTTACAAGTAACTGCAACATTAGTAAACCTGTATTAGTCCCAATATCCAAAAAAATTATTTGCCGGAGACAGATTTTATTTTCTGCCAATCGCATTCAAAATCAGGAACTATTGAACTATTTTTTTTCCCAATACCATGGTTATCTGGTTAATTCAATGTTACATGTTGACAAGTTTCGCTTTCAGACTTTTCGATCTTATATGAATATTTAAAAACGAAGGAATATTTTCACAAATAAATTGATAGTAATTAATAGTAATACTTACATATATCATGTTAATTTTGGATACTTTGTGATTCTTTTAATTTGCTTTCTTTTGCTCAAAATATAGTATGCATTCCCAAATTATTATGATACGAAAACAATTGGTGTATATTTACAAGTAATTGAAACATCACTGCACTTGTATTAGTCCCAATATCTAAAACAATAATTTGCCTGAGACAATATTTATTTTCAGCCAATTGTATTCAAAATCAGGTGAATCATTTTATGATATACTTTTTCCAACTTCCATTGTTATCTGGCTAATTCAATATTATATGTTGACAAGTTCCGCTTTAAAAATTTTCGATCTTATATAAATTCTTAAAAAAAGACGAATATTTTCATTTGATAATACTTGCATATTTCGTGTTAATTTTGGATACTTGTTGATTATTTTGTTTTTTAGTGCAACCTTTTTTCTTGTTTAACCACATTTAAAAACTAATTTTTTTTTGTCAACATGTTTTTGTTATATATAACAGATTCAATATTTTATTGGGATATATTTTCTTGTTTTTATTGTAATTTTAAGCATTTCCTAATTGTAGTTTTCCATAAAAACAAGCACTGTACCACTTTAAATTTGTATCATGCAGTGTAAAAGAAAATGAAGATATTAAACAGTGTAATAAAAACATTTAATAGTAAAAATTAAAATAAAAACATAAAGTATTGTTCACGAAAAAAAAAAAAAAAAAAAAGAAATTACGAATTGCTGGAATACATTTAGAAATGTAGACATGTAAAGCAATTTCAAAAACACCGACAAGGTTTTCTCTAGGACTTCTTGGAATTGTTCGTTCTTAATTCATTTTTAACATTTACATAATTCATCTCTTTATTGAGAATACGAATTTCCACTTTTAACTAATGTAAGTTATTAAAAGGTATTTAATAATACAAAAAATGTTATCGCATGTATATTAAGGTTAAATTATTACATGGGTTTTCAACCTTTTAATCTAAAATCAACTTTAACTTTATTTGTAGCATAGTGATCTATCATTTCATCTTTCTTCATTTGCAGCAACTTTTGCTCTAAACACCAATAAACTCATCATCAATTAATTGATTCGATTTGGTGATTTTTTTGCATCCATTTTATGGCTTCGTCTTCTTTGAGTTATATTGCTTTTCATATTTTTGATATAGTATTTTTAAAACCAATCATAATATTCTTATCATTGCCATTCTGACAAAGCTATGAGAATACCAATTGTTCGATTATCTATGATCAAATAATAATAGTAACACTTTTGTTAGTATATTATATAAGCATACACTCCAAAACGATTGGTATTCTCATAGCTTTGTAAGAATGACAATGGTTGGTTTATTATATCAAAAATATGAAAAGCAACATACCTAAAAAAAAAAAAACAAAGCCATACAATGAATGAATCAAAATGCTACAAAATTAAATTTAACGAACGCAAAGACCATAAAAATTGTTAACTGATTTTAAAATAAATATAAGAAATTGCATAAAATGGTAAGAACAATAGGAAAATAGATTTATTTAGTTTAGGAATATTTTAATTTTATTTTGAATGGCAGTCTTAACATTGTTTGAATTACATTAGAATATTTTCAATTACTTTTATAATTAAAAATTTTAGATATATTGTTGTAAAAACTTCATTTAATTTTTGCCAGAACTAATTAGAATAATCATATTTTATTATTTTCATTGCAATTATTATTTTGTAAGAAAGAAATCCCAAAATTTATTACAAATATAAAATAATTTTTTTAATATTTTACATTTAGTAATATTTAATACGAAATAAGATTACAAATTGGTTATGTTGAAGCTACTTCATGCTACTCCCTATTGAAAATTTTAAGCTTCTTTAAGTTTAAATATTTTGGAAAACTATTCTGTAATAAAGTTGTCTTGAATTATTTACTACTATGTTGTTTGTGACTGAGAGCAACATTCGAAATAGCATATCAACATTCAAAATTATCTTAAATTATTTACTACCAATGTTGTTTGTGACTGAGAGCCACATTCGAAATAGCACATCAACATTCAATGGAGATTTAGTGTTCGTATCTTTCACTGAAGTATTTGATCATACCATATCCATAGAAATTGATCATAACATCGAAGTAGTATCTTTAAAATTCACAAATTCTTTTATTATAAGTAATAAATGAATAATAAATAATAAATATTGGATAATATATAAATAATAAATATTGGATAATCTAGGAATATATATATAAATCTCTTATATAAATAGAAAAATCTTTAAAAAAAACTCTTTAAAAAAACAAACATATCAATTATCTAAGACTGGGCTTAGCGGATGCGGTCATTAACTTAATTGATAGTGTTATGTTAAATTTGATATCTTTAAGATAAATAATGAACTTAATTAGTTATTTTAGTGTTAGTTGGTGAATAAGTTGATTCGTTTAAAGTAAATGCTTAAAAATTCTGAAAAGCACTTTTAAAAGTAAACCTGCACATCTATATGTATAAATAAATTAAACTTTGATGTAAATAAAATTCATTACCTCCCATAATCCCAGAAATATGAATGCATAGACAAACATTTTGGATCTAAGAACACGTGAATAAATCACTTTGTTTGAAAAAAAAACAAGCATATCAATTCTCTAAGCTTGGGCTTAACGGATGTGGTAATTAACTCAATACGGAAATCCTGCCTACTTTTAAGATATATTTTATGAAACTTTTCAAATCTTCTCTTGATAATACTCTGGAAACAAATTTTAATGTAAGGAGATATAATTTTTTTTTTGCTACTTGAAATAGCTATTTATTCAAGTATGAATTAAAAAAAGTAAAAAACTAATAAAATTAAAACTAAGGAAAACAAGTAAACAATAGTTGTGAAAAATGACGTGAAGTAACGGGGATTCTTTTAAATTTTTGTGTGTACACCAATATTTCAAAAGGGTTATTAAATAACCAGAGACATTCTAATATTTACATGAATTAAAAGGCTTCAAATGAAAAGTCACAATATGAAATAGAAATTGCCATGATCGACCAATGCTCTTTTTACTTCAAAGAAGTCTTTACCATTTTTAATTTCATTTTTATTTAATATTGAGTTTTTATTTTTTTTTAACCTTGTGGAGGACACGCTTTATTTAGGAAATACGTATTTTCTTTAAGTTGTTCATACACTAGTGAGGCAAACTTAAGAGACAGATGCCCTTTTCAACATACAACCATTAAATTGTAGAAAAGGGCTTTCTGCGACTAGTACAGTGAAAAGTCAGCTCAGTAGAATGGTGATGCATATGCAAATATCCAGGCAACTGAAAAAGAAGGAGAAAGGACGCATTTTAAGGCATTCTCTGCAAGTGAAAATAAAATCGTATGTTCATAATTGCTATAAGAAACCATCCCGCTGGATGCCTTTTACACGTGGCAGAATGATTGGCAAACTTGAAGAGGGACACGGTGAGCGTTGCACAGGGGTTTGGAATTAACAAAAGTGTAGTTTCAAGAGCTTGGAAAGTATACCAAATGACAGGTACAGCTATAAAAATGGTTGTCGGAGGTCGGCCGATTAAAACAACGACGAATATTGGCCAGTATATCGTTCAGTAAGCGAAAAAGAAACCGAAACAGACATCAGAAAACATTGTTCAGCAACTGCGTAAGGCAACTGGACGATAGGTATCACGGTTTACTGTGGCCAGATGTCGGTATATAGGTGGCTTATTCGCCTTTTTCTAAATGCTGTATACCATTAACAGCACGGTTTACGGTTATGGTGTCAAGAACACAAAGACTGCACATCTCATCAATGGAGCCACGATCTGTGTACTGATGAGAGCCGTTTCAGTCTGAACAGCGATTCTTAGGGCCAGTTGTTATGAAGGGAGGTAGGGAAACAGTTTCATCTGACTAACATCAGGGAAAGACACAAGTGTTGTGGTTCTGGAGTGCTTAGGTAGGGAGATATTATGTTAAATGGAAGAAACAGAGCTCTATATTTCCTACAGAGGCTGGATATACTACGGATATTTTCTACACTTACCAGATGCGATGAAATTATTCTCTGAAGGGACATTGGTCCAGACTTTATTTTTTGTGGTCGCAATGCACGTCCACAAAGAACCTCTGCTATTAAGATGCTACTAGAAAGTTACGATATCTGTAGAGAGATTAATCTGTGTACTTGACGAGATTTAAATTACCTAAAAGACCTGATTTAAATCCCATGGAACATGCATGTGATGCTTTGGGAAGATGCCTGGCAGCAAGATTCCGAGAACACCAGACAGGTGCTTCTTGATGAGTAACAATTCTAACCTCAAGAATTGCTGGATAGTTTGTATTGAATATGAACAAACGGTGTCACTCAACCATTGCAGTTAGAGAAGGTCGTATCTTTTTACTAAAGGGACTTTTTAGTTTGCTGTTTTTACTTATGGCCAGATTTTTTTCTAACGTCATTCTGTCAAGAAAGCCGTTTTCTGCTTTGTTTCAAAATGTACGCATACAATTCATTTTTTGGCTACAATACTTTTTGCATCTTATAAGTACTTAATTGTGCCTCTGTAGTATGATTTTCTTGTATCCTTCTTTATTTTTTACGGAATTATGGAAAAATATGAGAAGCTACTGTTTGTGGGTTTGCTTTTTACCAGTTTGTCCCTAAGGTGACGTTTAATTTCATCTTCATGATTTAATTTGGTTACTTGCATTGGCGATATTTTCATTTCATTTTTTTGTTTAATTCAATGCTGTTACTGATGATTTCTAATGAAACCTGACCTACAATATTAGCTCCAATAATTTAGTAAAATCGCATCTCAGATGTTGTCACCACATGCCCTGTCAAAATGAAACTATTTCCATTTCTATTTTTCATTTCTATCTTTTTGACCAAAAGATCCCTTAGTTGGAATTTGCATATTACCAAATTTTGCACTCCAAATTTTTTTGAAAAACTGTTTTTTATCAAAAAAATTTGGAGTGTTAAGCATCTTAGTACCAGCTTACTGAATGCTATCATTAGATGTTATGATTAGGAGTTTTTTTTTCTTTAACACAGCCAGTTAAAATAGTTGTTACTGTAACATTCTGTCTAAAGAACTTGATGTTCATTTTAGTTAATATTCTCTTATTATATTGTTTGATTAATTTATTAATAACAAGCAGTTAATTTATCAGTTGTTTGATTAATTACATTAATTTTGTCTTATTAGATTTTTCTGCATTTGCTGCTAAATGGAGATAAAAGCCTTTATGACCTAGGGTGCCCTTCTGCCACATATCTCTATTGAGTTGACTCAAGTGAGTTTAGTACAAACCACACTCAAAGTCGCCACCCCTCCCTCTAATAGACTCCTCCATATGGCTATCAAATTTCGAATGTCCATTGTAAAATTGTTTAAATAGAAGTAAGGCAATCTAAAGGAATTGGCAATATACTTCGGGTAGCAGCATTGGCAACTTTTCGGTAGTACAGTGGTTTTGGATTAAACGGGACATTTTTATTGATAAAATGTCCGTAAAAATTGCTTCTTATTCATTAAACATTTTAGGTGGTAGCAATTCAGCGGATATTACTTTTTATTTACCATGTTTTAGATCAACATGTCTATGAACGGTACAAGAACTTAAAAATAATGTCAACTACCAAAAATTCGCCAACTACGAAAAAGTAGCCAAATTGGCGTAAAAACTCAATTTGGCAATTTCTTAACGAATATTGATGCATTTCGGATTTTTTTTTCAGTTGATCTAAGCTTTGTACCAGACATATCTCTGCCTATTGTGGTAAAATTTGGAGTTTAGGTGGAAACACACACACACACACACACACACACACACACACACACACACACACACACACACACACACACACACACACACACACACACACACACACACACACACATATATATATAGTATATATAGATAATGTTTATTCAGCCATATATATAGATAATGTATTCAGCCATCAAACTTGACAGAGAAGTCGTGGATAGTATGTTGAGTTTCAATTAAGAATCAATTTAATCAATCAATTTAAGAATTGATTCATTTTAAATGGGGAATGTTATATTATGATAATAAAAAAAACGTCATAGTACAACAACAGGAATTTCATATTTGATGCTCAATTTTATTTGTACGTTTTAGAATTGACATTTTACACAACATCGTTTTGTTAAAGATTTTCAATGAGTTATAGGATCGAGAATTATGAAAATAGCAATAATCGGAAAACAATTAATCGAAGAGATCTTTAATATAAATGTCTTCTTGTATTCCCATCGCCAAGATTTCTAGCATTTCTTCTATTTCTACACGCATACTTGCTGGGCATTGATCTTTCAAAATCCCTGTCCTGTCCATTAACTCAAGAGATGCTTCTTTGGCCTCATTTCCACACTTGTTGGTAACTTGAGCGAGAAAGCAGTTGGCTTGGAGAGAAGAAAATCTACACATAAAAGCATTTGTTATTTATGATATCAATAATACATTAAATTTTTCATCAAATAAAATGTATATCAAATTGATCCTAAAATTTTGGTTAACTCAGTAATCTCCTCTGTAATATGTAAATGAATTTCTATTGGTAGCCTAGAAATTTAGCAATTTTTTTAATATTACAAGAAATTATAGGTTAATATATTCAAAAATACTACTCTTGTGTATTTAATTAATTTATTTGTGGTTAAGAATGTTACTTAGCAAAAAAAAAAAAAGTTTATAATGACATTTTTTTTGCTATAACACAAGATACGAATATTACATTTTGCACCAAATGCAGCATTCCCCCTTGGCAGCATATAATATTTCTTTTCAAAGTGAAAAGGAATGCGTATTAATTTTACAAGTGCATAATTACAACCTATCTTTCAATTCTGACAGCAAATAAGAAGTGCAGTGGATATTTATACAACAGGCAATTAGCGTTTTGTTCTAATGAGAACAACCTGTCACTCAAATCTGACAGCCGATAATCAGTGTCGTGGATAATGACTCCTCATCATGAAACCGTCATCCCATCATCATCGACCTTCACAGGTCGAAACAATTACAGATGGGATATGTACTGCGTCACGAGTTGCTGCATAGTAATTGATGATAGATCATGCAGTGAGGAAGCGTCTATTTCAATGAGAAGTGAGGGAATCTTCCCTCTCTCTTGACCGATTTTCTTTAAAGGGAAGTTTTTGGAGAAAGAAAAAAAGGGTGTTCTGTGATGAATTAATAAGAAGTGTTATCTTTCTCTTTTTCTGAAAGTTATTGTACAGGCAGGAGATTCCTCTTGCTTACAGAGTGAGCCCCTTGTGATTTCGTTTATAATGTCGTGTGATAGTCGTGTGATAATCTTCACCAGACCGGGTGCATTAGATTCATAGTAGAACTCTGAAAATCTCCGTCCTTGGAGTGAACTGCATATTGAAATCAAGTTTTCTCCTTTATTTTTATTTTTTTTGTAAATAATAATTTGTAAAGACAGAGTTTTGTATATATAATGCTTTTAAAATAAAAATTAAAGAGTTCCCATGAACCTTAAAATGGCCATCTTCTTGAAGCCGTTATATGACGGAGGCGTTACAAAAAAAAAGAAAGCTGATCCATGATTAGTTCTTCTTTTTGAAACAATAACAATTTTTATTATTATTTTAGCTGTTTTAACTTCTTCTTTTATGCACTAAGTAATTAATTAAAGAATGCATTTAAGTAGTTGCATATCGAATAGTTAATTTTGCGAATTAAATCCCGTAGTGGTCCTTATGTCGTTTCTTTAGGTCAACCGTTTATTTCTAGACGATGAATATTTAGAAACAAACTGAGTATCATGATTATAACTAGTAATAGTACTCTCTACTTATATGCAAGAAGTTATAGGTTTCATTCCGCTGCTGGCTTATTCTACAGCAACTACTTACAAATGAGTAAACTCTGTGGAGAGAGTGGCAGAGAACCTCACATCGACAGCCGAAAAGCGTGTTGGAAGTTTACAGGTTTTTAATATGTATGCACATTTAAAACCTCTTACTGAAGGTTTGATTTTTTTCATACCAATACAGTTTTCATCACCATAGAAACTTTAACTGTTAGGCGAGATCATGAGGACTATGAGGAAAGACGGTATTGAAAACTGTCGGTTGAAAGTTTACGAAAGACGGTATGAGGATAAAAAGGCTGAAAGACGGTAAAAGGTTGAAGTGGTAAAAGACTAAAAAGGCTGAAAGACGGTATGTCTCAACATTACAAAAAAATGTTTACTGAATAACTTGAAGGGACAGAAGTGTTACCAACTTCAGTTTATAAGTAATATTAAATGCTATTCTTAACTGAACGTTTTCAGCCTGAAAATAAGGAAGCATACTTACAGACAATCGAAAAGTGTTTCAATTTCCTCTTCGTCCCTTGAAGCTTTTTTACTCTCCAAATGGTCTTTCAGAGCCCTTATACTATTTCTTGTCAGACTACTACATAACTGAGAATCATTATCAATTACTTCTTTTAAACAAGGCATATTGTCAGAAATTTCTGTAAAATAAGTCATTATATTTCATTTACTAAGGAAGAGAAAAACAAAATAATTTATAAATTGAAATACATTGTATTATTTCATAAAATCATTTGTTTTTAATATATCAGCTTTCCATTATCATTGAAAAACATTATCAAATTTTCATTATCAATGAAAATAGCATTATCAACTTATCATTATCATAGAAAATAACATTGTCAACCTTTTTTTCATAATACTCTTTCCCGTACATGTCTTGGAAAAGCATAGATTTGACATAATATGTCAAAATGAATTTTTATATGATATTTAAATTGGTTATATTTTTAAGATACATTTATGTATCAGTTTGAAGTAATTACTTCTTTAACATAGAATCTAGAAATTCATAATATAATTAATAAGACGCTGTCACACCTCGGCCGTTATATAATCTGTTATTTGGTTTAAAATGTATTGTTAGAGTTGGTGAGGCTATTTTCTACTAAATTGTTCATTTTTCAAATTCTTTTCAATTTTCGAGATACTCTGAAGATCGAAGATGCTTTTTTCAAACCTTAATAACTGTGATGTAAAACAGTCACAGATACAATCATAATAGTCAATTTTTAAATGAAATGGTATCCTATATCATTACTCCCATTTGCTGGGTTGTTTTGGGTGATGATCAGATTATTATAACACAGCTGTCCTGGAAAATTCCAGGCATGTTTTCACTAGTCATGCTGTGTTTTTCTTTTTGTCATGGTTCAACCATTTATCATTGTATTGTGACATTATTTCCATACAAATATCAAGACATCAGTTCGATTTGACATACGTGATTTTTGAAAACCGCACATAAGTTTTCAAACGATGAATTTTCAATTTAGGATGATAATGTATTGGAATCCATATGCCAGGCATTAGTGCTGTCAAAAAAATGTGTTGAGGACATCAAATTCGCGTAGAACTTATACTGCAGAAATTGAATTTTCTCTTCTTTTGCATACATGAAGCTATACCTATTCATTCATTGGGGCATGAAATGTAATAATTTTCATGTTGTATCGAATATCTTTTTCATACAGAAATTTTTTTTTCAGTCAAATTAGGTCTTCGGGCGAGATGGCCGAGCTCTGGCGCCAGATGTCATAGGTTCCGGCGGTGCCATGAATATTTGTAGTGATTCGGAATCCACTTTAAACTGTAGGTCGCAGTCTAACATGGCTGTATAGCGTTGGGCGTAGTGCAGACAACCTTAGCCAGTAAAAAGAAAACATGTTTCGTCTCGAAATCTGCCAGTAAGCAGCCGGGCCTTGGACTACCATGGGACTGTTGATCGAATGATGATGGTGGTGATGAAATTAAGTCTTGGGGCGTAATTTGTTTTTGTTTTTAGTAGTTATAACAGATATTTCTAAAAATCTAGCATAACAAACATTTTTCATCTCCACATTATAAACATATAGAAGGAAAAGTAATTCTTATATAGCCAGATATTTTCACATCATATTTTTGTGCTATTTATTTTTTATGTAACATAAAATGCCATTTTTAAGGAACCTAATTAGTATTTTGTACAGGACTGTTTATATACTGTAGTGATGAATATGAAAATATTGAAATAAATTATATTACAGTACGTGTATTTAGTCTGGAGCCTTCTTCTTGGCAGGTTGCTCTAACAAAATCACCCAACAGCTCCATTCTTTGTTCGTCATAATTATCCAAACCACAGTCTTCTTTCACGCTTTCAACGCATCTCACACTATTTCGAAGATAGCTGTAAAATAATAAAAAATGAAACATTAATCGTATTTTAATATGTAAAAGTTTATCAATAAATGTTTTAACTATAATTTATGCATTGAGGGCCAAATTATTAGATAGCTTGACTAATTACTAAGATAAATAATTATAATAAACGATAATATTATTTCTGCATGGAACATTACTATTACTCTTTGTGAGTTATTGTACATGACTTTTGATAGAAAAATATTTTTCTACATTTAAACTTGGGGCCTGATGGCCGAGTGACTCTCACTCGGTGCCACAGATTTCGGGTTCGAGTTCCGGCATGTCAGGGATGTTTGCAGTGGTACGGAATCCACTGTAAGCCGTAGGTGCCGGTCTTATAGGATCGTAGAGCGTTGTGGGGGTAGTGTTATTTGCGTCTGTAGCATATTTGCCAGCTACACGTGCCCCCTGGGTAGTGCTAAATGAGTAACAGCGTTCGTCGGAGCAACCCACAGGGCATGCCTACTTCAAGGCTAGTTTGTATTGGGCTGCTCACAGGGAAATGGTCTATATAACCCAGTCCTCGACGTAATTGAAAAAAAAACTTTTAAACAAACCCCTATGTGTTTTGTAACTATACGAGGTATAAGATAATTTAATGAAATCTGCTAATGAAGTAATAAGTTTCTATACATTTATTTAATAGACAATAATTGTACATTTGCGTAAAATTTGTGTTTTCATGACTAAGATGATCTTTCACAAGATTATTAATTTTTGTATACAAAAATAATAACAATGTTTAAAAAATATTGAAAAAGGGTGAATGGTTTTGTTTGAAACAGGCAGGGAAAAAACGTTTTATACAAACAGAATGGCGAAATATATTATATATATTTTTATATTTCATTTTTAGCGTTATATATTTTTTTACAATATGCGTTTCATTATTATTATATTATCTATATTTACATGTAAGAATAATAGTTAACACAGAATTAATAACTCGTTATGTTTCAATTTTTCACTCCAAAAATATCTTCAGTGGGTCTTAATCTAATCTGAGGATATATAATTTTATATGCGGTCCGTGGAATTGTGATGCATTTCCAAAGTTGCATGCAAGATCATTTGGGTTGGCCACCCCTGATTTAAAGATATCAAAAAGTTGGAATGACTCGATTTTTAATTTGGCTAATTCGATTATCTACAGATTTTCAGATTCATTTTAACGAGTTTCTTTGCTATACAAATTTTGTAACTAGAAAGAACTTTGTTGAAATTTGAAATTTTGCTTAACTCTTTTCCAATTGAAATGCAAATAGAGAAAACCCGAGGGCTTTTATTAAGCGACCATTGAACAATATAAATGAATATGAGACACGTACGAGCAAAGTTGGCGAAGTTCTTCTGCATTTCCTGGAATGTCATCAACATCACCTCTGTCAGGGAAGCATTGGCCTATAGGTTCTTCCGAGCACCTGTCATCTGCTGCTAACACTCCTGAGAAAGCCCAAATATATTTTATTATTGTTGCAATATATATAGTAATAACATTGTTTAAATTATGCTTCCTCTAGCTTAAAAAAATGTCATATTTAAAAAAATTTATTTGATTCGAATGTTTTTAATGCACATTTGAAATAATTGCAATCTACTTAAACCAGTATTAATCACAATATTCAAAAAAAATTAACTTACCTGGAAAAGCTTTTTATTTTCAGCCAATCACATTTAAAGTTAAGAAGTCCGTCATGATCCGTCATTCCAAATATCAACCATGATATTTGGAATAATGCTATATTTTAACCAGTTTCGCTACTAGAGTGTTTGAGTAATATAAATTTAGAATATATATAGTACGTAAATAATTAATACTAATATTTTTTTGTATTAGTATTAATTAATGGCAATTAATGGGGGCCTGGAACTTATATCAATAATAATAATATTTCTTTAAGCACTTTTACAAGCAAAATTAAACCTTTCCTTCTGTATGTTGTAATATTTTGTACGAGTAATTTTCACTTCATTTATATGATTCTTTGAGCATTTTAAATTGTTTTAACATTATTATATTATATATTAAATAAAATCTAATGTAAAAATTTGAATTTTAAATAAATTATAATTATATAAAAAATCACTTTGAAATGTCTGCTTACTAATGACATTCTCTACAAGTTTAAGTGAGTTCGTCCATGCTTGAAAGAAATCATGTAAGATGCCTTTATACGTGGTAGAATGATCTGTGTAATGTAATGTCTAATATAGGTAGTCATATCTCCTGCTACTGTGATCCTTTAATTTACAATTTCTGACAATTCTTTTTTTTTTCCTTTTTTAAAAGTGTATACAATATATTTGGATAAAGGAAGTATATATTAATATATTTCCCAGTATTCAGTAATAGTATTATTATTTAAGATGATATTAATTTTTATTTATTATTGAACTAATAAACCCTTAAGATGTAATTAAAATAGCAAATATGTGAAATTTCCTTCTATTTATCTCGCTTTTTAAAAGTAAACTAAAAGTAATCTACAATGTAATTTTAAGCCTACAGTCATTTAATTGATGCAATTATTAGTTGTTCAGGGTTATATGACCTGCACTCAAATGTCAAGAACAACATGAAACAAGTGACGAGTGTGCACGGAAAATGCATGTAATTAGGACACGCATTCAGTTACAAAAATGCACTAAATAGATGGATGAAAGGTGCTATTATAGACATTCTCTGCACATTCAAGTGAGCTCGTCAGTGCTTTAAAGAAATGCAAATACCTTTATACGTGGTAGAATGATCAAAAGAGTAGCACAATGCGACAAGCTTTGGCCATGATTTCGAATATACAGAATTTTCCTTTCATGAGGTTGGAAAGACTTTCAAACTACGAAGGAATCTATAAGAAAGGTTAGTAGCCGCCTGCCAAGGAAAACGCAATTGGATGAACAATATACCGTTCAACAGACAAAAATACTCTAGTCAGACACAAAATTTAAAATAAAATTATTTTTAAAACCTTCATAAAGATTTTTTGTCGTCATGGATGCTGCATCCTATTGGCAATTGGTCATGATGGTACATATATATTGTGATATCAAGCATAAGAACTAGATATCTCATCGATGGGAATTCATTTCATTACAGTTAAAAGTCGTCAGCTTTCCAAGCAATTCTCAGTGACAATTGATATTTACAGAGGTTAAAACCACAATAACATCGTTGTACCACAATAACATCAATTAAAGACAGTTACCATGAACCTTGGCTGTTCTTCTGAAAAGGCAGTATAATGAATGGGCACGACAATAATAAAAGTAAATTTCGAACAAGGTATAGTTACAGGAGATCGTATATTTCGAGCAAATTATCATGTCTCATATGCGATTGTTGGTACGTGCCTTGATGCAGAAATCGTACGATAATACCAGATAATAACCAAATAGTGCTGTTAAGAAGCATTTAGAAGACGAAGTTATGACTAGAAAGTATTTTTCAGGATACTCCTCTGATTTAAATCCAATAAGGCAAGTAGTCTCTTGTTGTTATTATATAAGTCAGAAGAACACCCCAAAAACTAAAATAGTTGTCCATTGAGCAAATAATACTGTTGATAAATAACCGTTGAACAATTTGGTGTCGAGTATGGAGGAATATCGTCAACCAATTATTTCAATAGTAGGAGGAGATACAAGATATCAGTTTCTGTTCTCCCTCTCAGTGGTGTATTTATATATGCATTATGTTAATGTTAATTTCCCTTCTATATGCATTATGTTAATTTTTGCGTTAGTTTGCTGTCTTAATTCTTTAAATACAAAATACTCGCTCTGTATTTTGAATATGACGCCTTACAAGTGGTGATTTGTGAAGTTTCGCATAAAAGGTAATTGTCTAATGGTATAACATGGTAACGTCGTAATTGTCTAATGGTATAACATGGTAACGTCGTAATTGTCTAATGGTATAACATGGTAACGTCGTAATTGTCTAATGGTATAACATGGTAACTTCGTAATTGTCTAATGGTATAACATGGTAACGTCGTAGTTGTCTAATGGTATAACATGGTAACGTCGTAATTGTCTAATGGTATAACATGGTAACGTCGTAATTGTCTAATGGTAACGTCAGTAAAAAATGAAAAGATCCAAGTAAATCTATTTAAATAATAAATGAAATAAACGAGAATTAAAGAGGATTTTTATTATAATGATTTCCTGATTTTATTTCAAAAGGATATAAATTACATTGAATAATTCTTAAATTTACTTACAGATTTTATTTTTATTTAATTTCATGTTTGTGCCGAATATTTTGTAATTTCTAAAAAGATTGCGTTTGCAAATGCAAGTTTGGATTACTTCCAACTCTATTTGAGTAAGTAATATTGTAATAAAATAAAAATTGATTTAAAATAATTTTTTACGAAAAAGAAAATGAATACAAACTTTTTACTTGAGTAAAAGCATAAAAAAAAAAGGTGCTATCATTAATATACTATGTCATTTATATAACACTTCTGAACACAGAAAATTGATTTTAAATATGTGTCGCTGGCATATATAAAATTAGTTTTCAATATTCTTAATGTAATTTCAAATTTAAAAACTTATATCAATGCTTTTTTATGGAATATTCGTGAAAATTTATTATCTACAAAATATCATTTTCTATTTTAGCTGATATCACACATAAATGACACGTTATTATTTAAGAAAAGTATATCACTGAAAAATGATGTTGGAATTAAAACTGAAATACTAATGGAAATATAACCATTCTACTGTAAGTGCCAAAGGACAATTTAATTTAAAGATTATTTGAATTCTTGTCATTAATAGAGCATCTCAAAGGACGCACTTCTACATATTTTGGAATGTTTATAAAGTTTTTAAATGATTGGAATTTACAAAGCCTTCTCTGACATGAGAATGATTGCTAGTGGCAAAACACTCTCAATAATATAGGAAAAATGATGCTTTTTTGTCTTCCTTTATTTTAGTAATGGAATGATAGTTAAAAACGTACTTCATATAAATTTCAAAGTAATGAAAAAATGATTGGATTAAACAAATGATTGGGATTCCCCAATTCAGAAATCAAGTGATTGCAATTCATCTAGCTTTTTCTGGCATGATAATGATTGCTAGTGACAAAACACTATCAATAATATATGAAAAAATGACTCTTTTTTGTGTATTATTTTAGAAATGATATTTAAAAAGGTATTTTACGTAAATTTCAAAGTAATGAACAAAATGATTGGATCAATCAAATGATCTAGTGACAAAACACTATCAATAATGATGTTTTTATTTTTTTATTTTAGTAAATAGAAGATATTTAAAAACGTACTTCTAATAAATTTCAAAGTGATGAACAAAAAATAAATAAATAAAACAATAAATTTGTTAACAGAATTCAAAATATTTAAAATGAACTGCATAGAATAGTAAAAATATTGATCGATATGCCAAGAAAATAGGTGTATTTAGTTTCGAAATATTATAATGACTTTTTGTTTTGTAATTTTGAGTAACATTTCAAATTTACAACTATTTATTAAAGCTGAAAGATACATTCATGTAAATACGTTATTGGTTAAATTATTTACAATTGGTAAAATTTGTTATGAGTTATTAATATTTTCATTAAAATTATTATTTCGTAAGAAATTATTTTTGATATGCAACAAAAATTAAACATTAACATGAAAAAAAATTCTTACCATTCCAGACTCCAAAAATGACCAATAATAAGCCCCACATATTGAATTAATGACTAGATTAAGTTTCTAAAATAAACTAATCAAATTGGATACTTTTAACTCTTTACATATCCCCACAAATACGGAAGTCGTTTTAATTATGTGACGGATATCCGGCTTCCTAATTGATTTCTATTAATTGGACTTTTTCAGTTGGCTTATTATTTTATATCTTTTTCGCTTCCTGAGCATGTGTTTCTGTTGTAAATTTTGGATTCATTATAAGAAAGCATGGATAGAATGTATGTTAAAAAGTTTAACCGTATTAGAATGGCCTGAAGAGGATATTGCAGGTTCAAAATAATTTTAAATTGTTTCTAAAATTTAGTAATTGTGATAGAAATATCAAGAACCTTTGAAATAAATCTTTTATTTCCAATGGCAGGCTACAATAAGCAATAAAATAAAAGGAACGCAACGGATATAAAAAAAAAACAACCAGAAATGAAGGAAATGACATATTTAGCCCATAAGGGCCCTAGCCTTCCAGTAACGATCATACAGAGTAGAAGAAACAAGTGTATGGCAGAGAGGAAGATGGGTTGAATCCATGTTCTCTTTCAAATTGCAGAGTATGCACTTTGGGCTTTCAAATATTCTCATTCCGAAAAGGTGATTGACCAAACAATCATGGCCCGTCAGGAGTCTGAAAAGGGGAACTGCATTAAATCTGGGCTGATCAGTGATGTTTAGGATAAAGTTAAATCAAGTTTTATATAAGTTGCGTTCTATGAAGTTATCAGATATAGCGTTCCGGAAAAAGTCTAGAATCATCAGTTTCATCGAATGAAAAGAGATGGCTTTACAAAAAGTGTGGGTGATAGTTGTTCGTTTTTTGGCAAGAAAATCCGCTTTCTCATTAAACAGGTTCCCACAATGACCTTGGATCCACAGCAAAAACGATATTCTTTCCCTTTGAAGCAAGGTCTTCAAGACAAGAGATATATTTTTCGATGGAAGCTTGAAAAAAATGTAGAAAACCTTTTTTTTATTTTTATTTTAAAACACAATATAAATAAAACAAGGAGTTATACGTGATACGAATGATAAGGTATTTGAAGTTTTAATCATGAAAATTTATGAAAAAAAAAAACCCAGTCAAATGTTTTGTTATTGATGAACAATTATTATGATAGTATGTATAATAATTCATAAATTAACTGAAATAAGTTTTCTCATATTGTAATGTTTTTTATGAGAACCAGTTACTCTATTATTGTTGATTATGGAATTTTGAATGAATTTCCGATTCCCGGATTTCCATTATTAACCAATTTTGCTGTTAATGTAATTTTGTGCAAGAAATTCTTAATGCCTCTTAATATATCCTGAATGATGCTTTGAACCTGTTGCATTTATAATTTTATGACTTTTCATTAAACAGCGACTGACAATGTATTGTAAGTATAGAAATATATTTTCATTCTTCACAGTAATCAAAACTGCAGTTATATAATTTATACTTAAATTATATGAAATGCAGAGTAACAACTGTTAAATAGTATGTTATTATCATCTTCAATAGGACGATAGCCCAGAGTGGGAACTTACAAGGTTACCTTTTCACAAGGTTTAAATAATTCATTTTAAATACATAAGTTATCTCATTTTAATCTATTGATCTTAATAAATTGTATAATATCTGGGTCTTGATAGCATTTATAAATTTCTGCGTTGTACCGTCTTCTACATCAATCACTTTCATTAACACGTCCAAGAATAACCTTAAAAATCTTCCACTCAAATATATCGAAATGGGCCTCATCAGATCTTGCCAAATAAATAGTATATATTATAACAAAATTATACAAATTAATGAAAAGTTATTATTAAAAAAGTTTTATTATTCAAAATTTATACAGACAAACACAAATGTATAAAACATGTAAAATTGAATAAACAATTTAATTTAATTTCACATTTATACGCCAAAAAATAATTAGAAATAATTATAAATACACATTGCAATTTTTTGATAACAGCAGGAACATATTATTAAATAAAAAAATTGATGGAACTAATTCCATAATTAAATCTCTAAAATAGAACCATAGCTGCAATGAGAAAATTGTACATTTTTGTAAATCAAGGAACACTTATTTTTTTTTTTTTTTCATTCTAACTTTAAAATATTAAGTATATGTAATTTTTGGAAGAAATATTTATCTTCTCTGAAGCAAATCCATGACATAAAAAGTGTCGTGCACTTTCGATTTCAGTATTTTCAGTAACTCTTGCACATCTTCTCGTGATGGTCCAATGCACTGATCCTCAAGACCTCCCATTCCAATGATCATTTGAAGAACGATGTCTTTAGCTCCAGGTCCACAGCTGTGGAGAGTTCTGGTCATAAAGCAATTCATGTTGAGGGCTGGCACTCTACAGTAAGAGATATTTGTTATTATGTATTTAATATTTAAAATAAAACACAACATAAATAAACATATGTAGAATTATGCAATCCATAGAAAAAGACAAAAAAATTTTAAACATCAGTTCATTTTAATTTTACTGTAATTGCTCTAATATACGAAATGCCAAATTTCCTATCACTTTTTGGTAAATTGTCATATATTGTGACTAGTAATGTTCAAATGTTTTTTATATTGCTAATTATTATTATTTATTATTGAGGAAAGATTATAAAAAAAAATCTACTACAGTAAAAACCTTTTCTTGGTTAAAAATAAGGAAGATTACCCAAAAAGCGTAAAATAACCTATACATAAATAAGGAGTAATCATCAGTAATATATTGACTAACACCCAGGTGGAGGATCACTATGTCTAAGATCTACGGAAGTTTGCCCCACTGCATCAAAAATACATAGAGATAATTGGTGACTGAGTGGGAAAATAATCAAGTTATGCTCCTATAGAAACTATCTTGATTAATTTTCCCTTGATTGACCTTGCCGACAATGGAATTTTAAATCATCAATAATAGATTGGCTGAACACAAAGTGGAGAAACACTGTGCCTAAGATCTAAAAAGAAGTATTCCTACTACAATCATGTCCATAAATTAAGGATAATGAAGTTCAGGCAAAGAAAGAAACAGAAGCAAAACAGATTTGACTTATTTGTAAAGTCTATTTATTAAACAAAAGGTAAAGAGCAAAAAAAAGAGGCTATATTTTGGACATAATTAATAAAAATTGCGATTTTCACTCCCTGGAGCAAATTTCAAAAAAGAACCTATTTACAAAAAACAGTTTAACATGGTTAGTATGATGGTTAATATGGAGTATGTCTCCCGGACGATGCAATACAGGCCTTACAACGCCTAGGCATGCTGAGTATCAAATTATCAATCTGATCTTGGGAATATTACACCACTCATCAAGCAATGCCCTCCGAAGTTCCGGTTGACAGGTGGGAGGGGGTTGACGCAATTCGTCGGCCAAGCATATCCCACACATGCTCTATTGGATTCAAGTCCGGTGAGTAGGCTGGCCAATTCATACGGGTGATATCCTCCAATTGAAGGCATTCTTCTACAATGTTTGCACGGTGATTACGGGCGTTGTCATCCATAAACAGAAATTCAGCACCCATGGCGCCCCGAAACAAACGTACATGTTGTTCCAGAATGACATCCCGATAGATGTGGCCTGTCATCGTTACACTCTGGACATGCAGGTCAGTTCTGGAACCAAGAATAATTCCTCCCCAAACGAGCCATCCTGCATCACCGTAACGGTGTCGTTCAATGGTGTTCTCTTGGTGGTAACGAGTACCTGGCGCTCTCCATATGAAAGTCTGGTGAGAATCAGACTGCAAACTAAACCTGGACTCGTCGGAAAACATCGCACCAGACCACTGTTGCGGTGTCCACAATGCGTGCTCTCTACTCCAGGTTAATCGCAGGCGACAGTGAGTTGCGGTAAGTGGAACACATCCGACAGGCCTACGAGCATATAGACCAATGTGCCCTAAACGTCTGAACACGGTCTGCCTTGAAACTGTGTGATAATTCTACAGGTGAAATTTTAATTTTAGAGTTCAATTTCTGTGTGATTTTGAATTATCCTTAATTTATGGACATGGGTGTATATCAAAGATACTTAGATGTAAATGGTGACTAAGTGGAAAAATAATCAAGATATGCCCCTATAGGAACTATCAATAAACTTTTTACATTATTTTGATTTCTACCAATCTAATACTGATCGGCTGCTTTGTCTGAAATGAACTCTGTAATGCGATAATTAAAAAGATAAGTATAAAGTACGTGTAACTTGTGAAACTTTTTATAAATGGCAGGTATTTCATAATGCAATAAATCAAGTTTATTGGGGTTACCAATAATGTTTTTTTTAATATTCTGTGGAATTACTAACTCTGTTATTTTTTTTTTTTTTTCTGTTTTGACGATCATAATATGCAAGAGTATTTTTATACATCTAAAACATTGAACAAAAAAAAAAAAAAAATCTTCTTATACATAATCTTATCAATTTTTTATGCCTTTTCTTAAAAAGCGGTTTTGTACACTACATAAATAAATATTTTGGAACTAATTCCATTGGCATGCATATTTTTTTAAGTAGTGTGTTCTTAAATAATAAAGAGTTATATATTACAAAAATGCCTTAATATATATTTTTAAATAGTTTTAAATAAATATAAAAAAATTTCATCTCTTTAAAAATCATAAATTACAATATACTTACAAGCAATCGAAAAGTGGAATAACAGGCTTAAAGCCACTATTTGCTGCGTTTATTTTTTATCTATTTGGTCCCATAAAATATCGATAGCATTACTTGTGTAATTTGGACAGCTTTGTTTCTCAGCCTCTGTATCAACAACTTCTTTTAGACACGGTAAATGTTGAAGTAGATCTATTAAATGAAAAATAGTATGTTAATCAACGTTAAATAAAGTTTATTTGTATAGATTTTTACATTAAATGTTTGCAATAAATTTATAATAAATTTTCTACAATATAATAAATCAACAACTTCTCTTAGACATGATAAATTTTGAAGTTGTTTGTTGTTTTCTTATCCCATTTGGCTGGCCAAGCCCACGAGCCATGCGTACTCATGATTGAAGGGAAGGAAGCAGCTTCTGTTGTGATGGAGCCCCGTAGGTAGAAGTCTGACTTTGGCTCCGTGACGCTCTTACAGTCATAGGAGACCGGGACCTACAGCTTAAAGTGGTTTCGAACCACTACAAACATCCATGGCACCGCCGGGATTCAAACTCGAAACCTGTGGCACCGAGCGTCAGAGCGCAGACACTCGGCCATTCAGGTCCCAAATGTGTGAATGCCAACGGCACGCGGTGTTCCCAGGTGGTCACCCACCCAAGTACTGACCGCGCCCAATGATGCTGGACTTCGGTGATCTAACGAGAACCGGTATATTCAGCATGGTATGGCCGTTGGCAATTTTGAAGTAGGTTTATTAAATGAGAAACAGAAGGGTAATCAATATTAAATAAAGTTTATTTGTATATATTATAAAGTTTATTTGTATATTAAATGTTTATAATAAATTTGCTACAACTTTATAAATCAACTTCTTTGACATGATAAATTTTGAAGTAGATCTATTAAATGAGAAACAGAATGTCAATCAACTTCAAATAAAGTTTATTTGTGTAGCTTTTACATTAAATGTTTGTAATAAATTTGTTACAATGTAATAAATTTGCTAAAATGTAACAAATTTGCTACATGATACTTTCTCAGAGAATTTTTTCTGTAAATGGCATCATTAATATAACTTTAAGATATTTATTTTAGGATTATTGTAAAAAAGCCGTTTAACTTTTAATACTTTTAAACATTTTAACATTTAATACTTTTAAACATTTTAACATTTAAGCATTTTAACTTTTAATACTTAATGTAATGTTTACGCTGAGCCACACATGTTACCTTATGTGAATGTTGAGCAAACTTTTAGTAGAATTCACGTTTTAGAATAAATAATTTTTTTACTGTAATATTAGTTTTAATATTTTCAGGTATGTGTGTATGTTGGAACAGCCTCAAAAACTTATAAACAGGTTAAACATAAATTTTCAATTTATAAACATAATTTAAAGTCTTCAATTATATTTATATTCATAGAAATTTCTCTAAGCTATACTGGATGATTTAAAACGTGATTTATACGAAATAAATTTTGTCTTAATCTGATAATGTTCTAAATTTTTATATAAATGTCAAATTCTTGTTTCATTTTGGAAAAAGGTTTTTTTATTATTTACTAGAAAATATTTGTAGAAGTTGTGGAATTTGTAAATGACTAGAAAATATTTGTTCATACAAAATAAATTTTTTTCTTTGTGTTATAAAAATATTATATATTTTTGTTCTATTAAGAATCGACATAGATTAAAAAATGCCCCTCTAATTTAAGAAAAGGCCAATTATAATTTGATTATTTTAAAAGTATTTAGGCATGCATTTACGCAGAATTTTCTTTCTTTAATCAGAATGCAATGAAAATTTACTATTCATGTAATATCGTTGTAATTTATTTTGTAAAAATTAATAATAAATCTTACGCGCGAAATTTTTCAGATATAAAATTTTGAGAAGTATTCTTTTAACTTTCAAGACTAGTTTTAATTCAATAAAAATTTCATTATTAAGCATTAATTTTCACTTAGTATACTAGAATACTTATAACATAAATTAAAATATTACTTCAGATATTAAAAAGAAAATGTTTTTTAATACTTTTATGAAGTTCCGAATCAGTTCTGCAAAACTCTCTGGTGGTGTTTGAGCAACCTTTGTATTTTTATATCTGCCTGGATAACTTCATTGATATTTTCAACTCCACAAATTTGTAAATAATTTCTGGCACACTGATCCACATTTTGCAAAATGCTGAAAAATTAAATTTCTATTAAGACATTGAAAATATCTGTTACACCAGTAAAAATAAAGAAAATAAACCAAAGTTCTTAATTTGCAATGATTGTTGTTTTAGATTTTTATATATTATAACAATTGTTGTATTGCTTTTATTATTTAGTATGCAATGGAGATGGGGAATGAGAATTTTATAAATACTGATCTTTTGTAAATAAAAAGGGTATTTTAAAATCTAATTTTTTTGATAAAATTTCATCGATATTTTCGATTCTACAATTTTAAATAATTTCTGGCACACTATCTACATTTTGCAAAATTTTTAAAAATTAAATTTCTATTAAAACATTGAAAATTTCTTTTACACCAGTTCAAAATAAAGCAAAGTCCTTAATTTGCAATGATTGTTATTTTAGATTTTTGTATATTATAACAATTACTGTGTTGATTTTATTACTTAGTATGCAATGGGGATAGGAAATCTGAATTTAAAAATACTGATATTTTTAAAGGTAATAGTGTATTTTTAAAATGTAAAAGTGTTTTTGATAATTGATTTAAAAAATTTCATTTTCATTTTAAAGATTTTTAACAACAAGTTAAAATAAATAGAGCAATTAAATAACTATTTATTTATTAATTATCTAATAATTTCATAGATTTAAGTACTATTACTGTTATTGATTTTTAAATTAAAAGGAATGAAAAGGAATATATGATTGGCATTTAAAAAATGGCAATCATATATTGTTTGAAAAATTAGCATGAAATTAATTGCAAGTAACTCATATTTTAACTACGAATAATATCTCTTAAAATAATGAAAGAGATACTTACCTTATAGTTACTTGAAAATTAAAACGAAAATTTTCTAAGTGTTTTGATATACTTCAGCTACTAATTTAAAGACTTTGTTTTTTTTTTTCTATTTTTTAATATTTTTGCCAAATAATTTATTTTTGCTTAAAGGCTTTTCTTTTTAATTTTAAAAATTACAAAAATTGTGAAATTTCATTTTAATTTTTGTAATTATTTTCATAACAAATGTGTATCAAAGTTTTCTTGAAAATTTTTAGATTTATAAATATCTTTTAAAAAACTGATATTAGATCATACATTTAATTAAAAAATATCGAAATCATTACATATTTAAAAATAACAAACTTTTCTATCTAAAATCTATTGAAATGCACTATTTTTTTATGTACTTAAACTAAAGCTAACAATTTATTTAAAATTCGTTTCTCAATTAGTTTATCCAATTACTTTCAATCCACTTTTATCTTTACCACTACCTTTACCTATATCCACTTTACCATGTTATTTTGGAAACGTTTGAGTTTTGTACATAATTATCACAAATAAGATAAACTTGGAGCCTATTTTATATACTGAAAGGCATTAGAAGACAATATAATATATCCTACGAACAATATAATCGAAAGATAAGGACAATATAATCGAAAGATAAGGACAATATAATCGAAAGATAAGGACAATATAATTGAAAGATAAGGACAATATAATCGAAAGATAAGGACAATATAATTGAAAGATAGGGACAATATAATTGAAAGATAAGGACAATATAATCGAAAGATAAGACAATATAATCGAAAGATAAAAAGGACAATATAATTGAAAGATAGGGACAATATAATTGAAAGATAAGGACATTATAATTGAAAGATAAGGACAATATAATTGAAAGATAGGGACAATATAATCGAAAGATAAGGACAATGTAATCGAAAGATAAGGTCAATATAATTGAAAGATAGGACAATATAATTGAAAGGACAATAGAATCGAAAAGGACAATATAATTGAAAGATAAGGACAATATAATCGAAAGATAAGGACAATGTAATCGAATACGTACTGGCAAACTTTTTCTAATTCCGCTTCACTGTTTGGAAAATTTGTAGGTACCACAGATGTTATGCAAACTCTTGTAGCCCGCTTTAGGCACATTTCATCCACTGCAAATACAGCTGAAAATTCAAGTTAATATTATGAAGATGAAATTTTAAAATGTAAATTTTATGAAAAGTGCTTATTTTATTCATTTCATTGGATCTACAATCTTATTATTAAAAGCCATAATTTAAAAAAAAAAAAAACGTGCCCCTGGGTAGTGCGACATGATTAACAGCGTTCATCGGTGCAGCTCACAGGAAAATGGCCAATACGACCAATCCACGACGTAATTAAAAAATATTATAGAAAAAAATTCAAATAAATAAAAAAGATACCAAATGATACAGCCTAAACCAAACACCATGAAATGAATGCAATGAAATCGTTTATAATTTAAATGATCACATTTAATACAATAACCTATCTTCATTCAAAATTTGAAACTCTGTCATTTCTCACATTCATCCTATATATATATATATATATATATATAAACTTTGTCACAAGAAATTAATGATTGTAATTAATATAAAATAAAAATATTTAAATTTTTACAGTATCTATAATATTAAAATAACTAGTTCCTCACCTTTTAAAACTCCCAGAACAATTAGAGTGTTGAGCCACATTTTGAACTGTTTGCGTTAGAATTTTCTCAATCGTGTAGAAAACTATTATAGGTCTATAAATACTGCAGCGTCACGGATGTGGCATTCTGTGCTGTTGAATTACAAGACGGAAAGACGAGAGTTGAATTGCGAATTTCCACTTCCTAAAAGGATGTCTAATTTTTTCCAATTGGGATTAAATACGTCAGTTGGTGTTTTGCATCTTTTTCTTGGAAATTGAATTACGTCATGATAAATGTTTACAGTTGTAAAAGTCGTCAATGGAAAAAAAACGGATCGTCAAGTATTCATACCAAGATATTTTTTTTTCTTATGCAGCTGGCAAACACGTAGATAGCTGTCTTGGATGCCTTAAGGCACGAGCTGCACAGATGTTACTCACGTTGCATTACCCAGGGGCGCGTGCAACTTGAAGATAAGCCCCGGACGCGGAGTAACAATGCCTGCGCAACGCTTTACGATCCTATTAGACCGGACCTATGGTTTAAAGTGGATTCCGAACCCCTACAAACATCCATGGCACCATCGGGACTCGAACCCGAAAACCTGTATTACCGAGTGCCAGAGAGCTAGACACTCGAACATTCAGGCCCCTTCATATAAAGATATTATAGTACGTTTATTCTAGATTTTATTATGTTGTTAAATGCGTATAATGCTTCTTGTGCAGAAATGATAAAGTTATTAGAGTTCTTTACATTTTCTCTGCATATGTCCAAACGTTCTTCTACGATACATCAGCAAAATAGCTATTTAAGGTTCTTTAAATTTTCCGAACATACATTCAAACGTTCTTCTACGATACATTAGCAAAAATATGTATATAATAATTTTGATTTTTGTCATAAGTTCTAAAGTTGATATATTTGTTGCCCAGTGAATTCAATACATGATGGCCACTGAAAAACTGGAAGATTTGAAGACGTCATTACTTATTGGTTTTCAATCACTTATGCCTTATGTTTTGTATAATAAATCATCTAATTTTTTGAAGATTAAATAAATGATACATATGGATGACTTGTAAAAGTTATGTGAGTTTTAATGAATGACTAATTATTGAAATTTAGAACAATACTGTTAACGTCTGCCTGGAACTTGCACCTGCAGGATACAAATCGAACACAATGAAATTCAAAAGCTTTTAGAGAAGCCAATTTATTTATAATTCATCTTTTACAGAGTATTATGGTAACAATCAATATTAAGAAAAGCTGCGGTTTTATTTTTACTGTTGAAATACGCTTTTATTAGTATATACAAGATCAATAACAGTGCAATATTATTAATTCAGTAATAATCCACCACAAGTCTCAACATAATAGCTGGTAAAATAGCGTTCAATCTCCGTTTTCTTAGATTGAGACAGACCGCTAGCATTCCATTGTAATACACAACCTACACGAAGTCCCATGAAAATAATCACTCTTGGAGCATTGCTGCATGCTGATAGTAGTAGATCTTTTAGCCACCTAGGACGTTACCAGGGTGCACCAGGGAGAGGTAGATCTACTATCTCCCCCACCCACAGATATCATACTTTGAAATTTTAGTTTTAAAATTTGGGGTGGCACGTTGTGGATGTAGTATATCTGATCACATATGACGCATCCTAAATATTGCTGAATCTGCTCTTCATATCTCTACTTAAATGTGTAATAATCTAATGACTAATTTTATTAATTAACTAATTAGTTAGTGACTAATATTAAATAATTTTGTTGGAGTGGCAAAAAATAATATATATATATTATTTCCAATGGGACAACAGGACAACAGACATCATAAAAAAAATAAATACAAAGAAATGACATCAGTTAATCCATCCACTTAAGTTTTGCAATCCAGTAACGATTCCATAATCAAAGCAGTAAGTAAGGTGAGGCGTGGCCATTTCTTCCTGGTTATCACACAGGAGACAGACAGGGTCAGGTGTGAATTCTAAAAGGTGCTTGCAGAGACAATCGTAACCACCAAAAAAAACCGTAACAATGCCGCCGAATTTTTCTCTAGGACGCTCAGTAACACCATGATTGTACCAGGGCTTGTGACTATTTTTAGCGCGGCGACATTCTCATAGAAGGAGCACCTAAGGGTCTTTTTAATTATTTCTCTCTTGTTTTGGGACAATCCACCTGCGTTCCACTGCAGAACTCTAAGAAACTGAAACTGAGAGTCGATAGAAAGCAGTGTTTGTATATAATTTTGCCGTATAAGACATTGCCGAGAGTGCACCACGAGGAAGTAAATTTACGTTAAATTTACGTTATATATAGTCCAGTCACATTAATGGGACCACCACCTACTTTCGACGTCAACGTGAAATAACCAATCACAAAAGGCAGGTGGCAGCACATTGCAGTGGAGTGTATACATTGCAGTGCATCACATTCTTTACGAATTCCACTTAATACCACATTCCACACTCCACTTAAAACCAGAATATACAAGAATGTATATTCTGGCTTTTTTTGACATGTGTTTATATATATATATATACAGTCCAGTCACGTTAACGTGATATATATACATATATAATTAACGTGTAACGTGTCAAAAATATTTCGTAAAAATTGTATTGTTTTCGTGTGAAAGTGATTTGTGATTGTGACGTGCGTGACTTGAACACATCACGAAAGTGTTTTTATTGTACTCTAAAAGGAAATTTAAATTTTTGCTTATTTGATATTTTCCAAACTTTTTGAAAGTACAAAATCTGACTGTGTTTATTTTTAAATTCACACAATTTAAAATTTAAAATTAAAATATTTTACATATTTTGAAGAAATATTTACACGAAAATAGGTGAATTTTTCTTTAATGTTAAGAATCAAAATTTATAAGAATCAAGTAACACTTACAACTACAATATTAAATATAGATATTTAATATCAATATTAAATATACATATAAATATGATTTTTTTCTGCCATGCATTTATGTGTTCCACAAATGCAAGAAAACAAGGAGTGTATTTTTAACCTACTTGTTTACAATATTTTAATCATGTTAATTATTGTAGATCTGGAAATTTGTATTACCGCATTTTTCCCACATGAAGAGTTATAGCATTCCGTTCCCAGGAGAGAGGAATGTATATTCTCTAAGCAAGAGCATAATAACAAATTATCACTCAAATTTTATAGCAGTTAAGCAGTGATGTGGATTTTTATATTACAATTGGTGTTTTGTACTAATTGAACAACTTATCACACAAATCTGATAGCAGATATTCAGTGGCATGGATAATGAGATCAAAAGAGAGTTCTGCGTTGAGTCGATAAGAAGTGTTGTTTTTTTCTCTGTAGTGACTGAAATGCCACAGTTTCTGCCTGTTTTCAAAGTGAGACACTTGTTAATTGTCACTGGGTGGTAATTAAATTCTACCCACATACAACGTATTTTGAGATTCGACGTAGACTCCAGAACTCTGAAAATCTGCGTTCTTGAAGTTTTATATATAAAATTCTTGTAAATAAAAATTAATGCGTTATCATGAACATAAAAGTGGCCCTTTTCTTGAAGCCGTTATAGGTCTAGTATAAATAGAAACGTTACAATGATGACATAAATTTTGTAAATTGTTATAAATGATACTAAAAATGAGAATTTCTTATCTCTTAAATTGTCTTTAAATAATAATAATAGTTAATTTAATTATCTATTAATTTTCTATTCAACAAATATTTTCTTTTCTCACTTAAAAAGCCTTATTTTGTTTTAGATTTTATGATCATTCTTATATATTTATAATTAAAAATTATTTTTTTTTAAAAATGGATGTTTCTTCATAATTATGTTTTTTTTTTTTACTTTTAAATTAACAATAACAGACTTTTTTTTTTATTAATAAATATTTTAAAGCCCAACGATTTACTCATAATGTTCGTTATTATTATAACTTTTTTACGTTTCATTACATTATTAATGCAGCAGAATCAGAGTGTGTATTATTTTCAGATAATTGAAAAATTTTATGGTATTTTTTTTTTCACATATTTTATTGCTTCTTTTTTTTTTGTTTTTATTTTCTTAATATTCTTACTTTAAATACACGAGGATAACTAAATTGGCAAAATCATATATGCTATTTCAAAAATAAAGGCAAAATGCAATTTATTAGGTCACCAAATTATTCAATAAATGATGTAATCGCTAATAATTAAATTCATTTTAAAAGCAAGATAATAATGTTAGAAGAAAATGACTGTTTTTTTTATTATTTTGTACGAAATGATACAAGTGAAACTATTTTCAAATATTCACAAGACAAATAGTTTAAACAATTTTTATTAAAACATTGTAAATGTCTGCAAAATTTTTATTTTCATGAGTATAAGTGAATAGAATACATGAATTAAGATAAATTTATTTAATTTAAAGTTTTAAAAAACATATTTCTTAAATTTATTTATTAAAAAAAAACCCGAAATGATAATAGACTTGGCGAGTCATAGTAATTAAAAACTTCTATTTGTAATGATTATTAAACGACTAATATTTATCTTAAAGTTAATGCATGAACTTTATATCAATTAAATTGATATTTTGATTTTATTTAATTTTACTAATATATTTTCAAATGGAAAGTGTTTATGGCGTTTCTTTTGTTACAAGCAAAAAATTAGTATTTTTTTGGTTTTTCTTCTTTCAATAGAAATTTTATTTCTTTTTAACTAATAAAATATTTTACCAAATATTAATTTCCAAAATTACAAATCTTTTGTAATATAATAGTATGTGAAAAGAGTAAAAAAACATAATAAATTAAAAAAAAAAAATAGTTATAAATAGTTAAAAATAGTAATAAAAAACTAACATATGTATTTTTCAAACAAATAGTGTTTATGGTGTTTCTTTTGTAACAAATTAAAAATAACTATTTTTTTTTTTTCTTTAATTACAATTTTATTATACTTTATTTCTCATATAAGATAAAATATTTTCAAAATATTAATAAAATCTAATTTTAATAAAAAAATAACGAATTTATAATAGACTGACGAGTCATAGTAATTAAAAACTTCCAAAGTGTTTGTAATGATCATTAAAAGAATAATATTTATCTTAAAGTTAATAAATGCAATTTATGTAAATTGAAATATTTTGATGTCATTTAATTAACATAAATTGTAAAAGTACTAATGTATTGTATTTTCAAAGTACTAATTGTATTTTTTATACTAATGTATTTTCAAAGTGATAGTGTTTATTGTGTTTCTTTTGTAACAAATTAAAAATCAATTTTTTTTTTTTTGTCTTCTTCAATTGCAATTTTTTTGTACTTTATTACTTACTTATTGTACTTACATCAAAGATAAAATATTTTTCAAAATATTAATAGAATCTAAAAACACGTTCCAATTTCTAAAATTACACATCTTCAAAAACTAATAGCATGTGAAAAAGAGTAAAAAAAAAAATAATAAATGAGAAAAAAAAATAGTCCCATTTAAGAAAGGTTCAGACTTGTAATCAATTTCATCACAAACATAATCTCTTCTGTCGCAGACTCAAAATCTTTCAATAAATCAATGATATCAACGCGGATTGCGGCAGGACATTGTTCCGCTATGCTTCCTGCTTTTGTATTAACTCAATAGACATCTTTCCAGCTCCATGTTCACAACTGCCAGAAATATAGGTTATGACGCAGTTCATAGACAGGAGTGGAAACCTATGGAAAAATAATATTTTCATTAGGTTTAAAAATTAAGTTTAACATCGCTATTATGAAAGATACATTTCCAAAATGACAAATACTTGATACATTTTGAATGAATACCATAATACATCAATCTTCACATACACGGAGAAGTACATTCTGTTTAGTATTGTCGTTCTTAAGTTAGATTCCCCCATCAGATACTAATATCACACGTTCCAGAACATCTGTTAATCAGTAGTCTGAGTAACCAGATCAGGCTTCTTAGTGTCTGACGATCTGCGAAATGACTAGCTTGTACTCTCTCACATACTTCTCCATGGATACTATTGTCGTTACTTAAGATAGTTCTCAGATATTTGAAATGTGATATTCCTTCAAAAGTATCCTCTCCAATGTCAATAATTCTTGGTCTTCTGTTGGATTCGTTGAGTGATATTATCATATATTTTGTGTTACTTTCAATGATCTCTAATCCAATTTTGCTTGCATTGCTTCCCAATTCTTTAAGACTTCCTTTCAAACTCGGTTCTCGAAATCATCACAAGATCGTCAGCATATGCACAGATTTGGCTGGATCTATTGAAAATTGTTGACTCTCTGTATAATCGATTCTATTGCTATATGTAAAGCCAATCGCAGGATGTGTGCCAATCAGAAATTCGAGAGGGCAAGTAAGCCTTCTTAGCGTCTAACGATCTGCGAAATGTTATTTTACTATTAGTGGGAATCCAGCTTTACAATATCTACGATGTGAGGTGAGAAGATTTACTTTGTCTATGTGAAAATGTAACTAGTTAAGACATTTAGGCGAGAATAGCGTGTCACTTATACAATAATATTTATAAGAATAACGAGGGAAGGAAAAGTTAGGTGATGGTGCATGACTTCTTAATTTCTTGTTGGTTGAAAATATATCGCTTGTTTACCGTCGCCATCTACCTTGTTCATCTCAAAAAAATGGTTTCCTTAAAAAAAAATGTCCAACCATGTTAATATGTAATTCCTTAGTGTGGAACTGTGCTGAATTACCAGAAAACGGAATACTGTTCACACATTTTAAGAGAACTTGTCTTCTAAGAAAAGTTCTTAAAGGCCAACAGAAAAAAAGCTTCATGTGAAAATGATTAATATCTATGGTACACTCATATATTACGATTAGTGGAATGTTGTTTGTTCCTATAACGAGTTAGTTTTTTTTATTCAACTGCATTCTTTTTTTACAATTAAGATTAGCTGGTTCCGAACTAAAGAAGCTAATTTAGTTCCACGTCAATCCCAAATTTAATCTGTTTACACCGCCAAAACGATATAAATGTCTGTCTTAAGGTCTTTACTAGCGATTTTTACTACTGTTGGTAATGGTGGTATTGATATTGGTAGTGGTAGCTTCTAATTGATAGTATTATAAAATGTTTTATTCGATTTATCAATCTAATCGGCTAAGCAAGTAAACATGTAATTTCCTTCATTAAAAATTTACCATCATGCTATGTACTAAAGAAGCTAAGTGAGTTGGGCATCAACCAATTAAGAAATCAGATGATTTTGTAACCAAAGACAGAGCATGGATATTGAAGACTAATATGAAGTGCCTTCACAAGAAATTTAACTAACTGTTAAAGACATGATAACTGTCTGAATTTGTTGTACAAATTGGACCAAATGGTAAAAGAAGAGGATATTTTATCGCAGAAATTAGACAGAAGCGTTTAAAGTTTGGTCTCAAACAATCTTCCCAGCTAAACTCATCAGATTTTTTTTTTTATTAATTGTACCATATGATTAATTGTTTAATGGCAATGAAAATCTTTTCAATTAAACTTTATTTCATTTTTTTCTTTTTGATGTAACACCAGCGTTCAGCAAGGATTCACGAAATATAAAACATAAGTAGTGAATATCATAAGTAAAAAGTGTACTCACAAACATTGAGAAAATTTAGATCTATAATCAAGTTCATCTTCAAGTTTCTTTCTTTGTATAGGTCTTCGTAAGTAAGCCATAGCGTTGTTTGCGTAATCTCTACACAACTGTTTCTCGTTATCGATAGATACAAACCTTTTTATGCAAGGCATATGCTGCACAAAAAGCTATTAAGAAAATTAATAATTATTCATCTAGAAATGAATAAAAAAACGTTGTTTAAATTACAAACAACCGAATATTTTACGAAGATATTTATAGACATTTTCCATAATGGCTTCAATTGTTAAAAATATCTTGAGAATCCAAAGCCATGTAATGTATAAATGTAATTTTATTTTAAAGAAAAAAAAAAAAAGGGCAATCTCTGGTAGTCTCTGGTAAATCTCTGGCATTAAGATAATAATATTATTATGTATGTACTAGTACGTATCAATCTGTCTTTGTTCTCTTTATATACACTCATGTCCATAAATTAAGGATAATTCAGAATCACACAGAAATTGAACTCTAAAATAAAAATTTCACCTGTAGAATTATCACACACATCTTGAAGAAGAATAAGCAAATTACAGGAAACCACCAGATGGCGCGGATAGTATGCCACAATGACGAGAGTGTAAGAGAGGGGTATATAAGGAATGGTGGCAAAGAAGTAAAATTGTTCACAAGCGCTTTAAAAGCCTTTCAGTGCAATAACCGCATTGTTATGGCACAAAGGAAGCATTTGGATGATTTTTACGTGGTAGAATTATCGGACGACTGGAATGTGGACGTACCCAGCTGGAAGTATCCGAGGAACTTGGAATCGCCCAGAATGTCATCGCCAGGCTTTGGCAACGATTCCAAGATGATGGTAATGTGAGTAGATGTTACAGCACAGGTCGCCCCTGAGTTACAAAGCCGAATGAGGACCGGTATTTAGCAGTTACTGCCAAAAGAAACAGACGGAGCACAGCATCAGACCTGTCTCGTCAGCTCTCTTCAGCTACCGGTACGACAGTTTCAAGGCAGACCGTGTACAGACGCTTAGGGCACATTGGTCAATATGCTCGTAGGCCTGTCAAATGTGATTTTGTGCGTTTGTTTCGGGGTTTGTTTAAAATGCGTTTGTTTCGGGGCACCATGGGTGCTGAATTTCTGTTTATGGATGACAACGCCCGTCCGCACCATGCAAACATTGTAGACGAATGCCTTCAATTGGAGGATATCACTCGTATGGATTGGCCAGCATACTCACCGGATTTGAATCCAATAGAGCATGTGTGGGATATGGTTGGCCGACGAATTGCAGCCCGTCAACCCCCTCCCACCTGTCAGCCGGAACTTCGGAGGGCATTGCTTGATGAGTGGTGTAATATTCTCCAAGATCAGATTGATAATTTGATACTCAGCATGCCTAGGCGTGTAAGGCCTGTATTGCATCGTCCGGGAGACATACTCCATATTAACCATCATACTAACCATGTTATACTGTTTTTTGTAAATAGGTTCTTTTTTGAAATTTGCTCCATTGAGTAAAAATAGCAAATTTTTATTAATTATGTCAAACATATAGCATCTTTTTTGCTCTTTACCTTTTGTTTAATAAATAGACTTTACAAATATATCAAATTTGTTTTGCTTCTGTCTCTTTCTTTGCCTGAACTTCATTATCCTTAATTTATGGACATGAGTGTATATATGTATGTGTATATGCGGTCTTGTAATAACAATAGTATAAATAAAACCTATAACATCTCACACTCAGAAGGCCATGTTTGGCTCTGAATTATTATTTTAGAGAATACGGAAGAAGAATTTCCTTCATAATAATTATACGTATGGATGTATTTATTTTTGTCACATATTTTTGTCCCTTAATACATATATAAAGGAATAGAGAGAGATTTTGCCAAAAAAAAAAAAAAACATTTACATAGAAATATACGTCTTACAACATATGTTTTTCAAATGCTTATTAAATTAACATTATGATTTTCTTAGTTAAAAGTTAAAGTGTTTCATAAATTATAATGTTTCATAATTAGATGAAATAGATTGTAACAGATTTAAGTGAAATAATACAATTGAAAAAATTTCTATAAGAACTATTGCTTCCTTTTTTGCCATTTTCATAAATTCCCTGAATTTATGAAAATGGCAAAAATGAAGTATTAATTCATCATAGATATATTCTTAACAAAGCGTACAAAAAATTAAAAAAACTGTGAAATTGAAAGATCAAGAAGGAATACGTGGTGGCTGCTGCCTAGTTGATGACCCTTTTCTGAGGCGTCAGAAATATTTTGAAGGGAAAAATTTATATTTGGACCTCTGGTGACATATCTCAAGATATTTTTTACTTATGCTTTTTCCTTCCAGTGTTTTGTGATAATTATTTTGATATAGTAAAAATAAGGGCCTGAAAGGCGTGTGGACTTCTTTCAATGTTGTTCCATGGTTGAAACTAAATCATTTCTTTAAATAATAACGAGTCTTTTAGCTGTCATATTTATTAAATTTGTAAAGACAGCATTGCACTACTGCGAACACATAACACACAAAACGAGATTATATAACAAATATTTGCAAAATCATCTTAAGCAAGTCCTGGAACTCTGCACCCGACTCACTGCACAAAATCCATTTTCTCTTTCTCTCTCTCTTATTATCGGTTCCAAAGTCTACGAAAAGTCTATCGGTTCCAAAGTCTAACGGGCGAAAAGAAATGTGCAAAGTCCAAAGTCTAACGTAAGGGTAAGCCTGTCTTTGAAAGATAGATCTATTAACTTTGAGTTCCAAGTTATAGCTTTTTGTGTGAATGCATGGTGGATCCTTACTGATATGTATTTAGATTTTGTCAAAAAGTACCACGGAATTATCTTTAATAATTTTAGATACATGATTTTTAATTATAAGTTTTCTTGTTGTATATATATATATTTATTTTGTTAATGCATTATAAATTATATGTTTTAATATTTTTTACAATTGATTGAGATATTTCACCTCTCTCTACGTGGCAAGTGTATAATGTACAAATATTAGTAACTTGCACTACCTATTGTATATGATATTTAATATAACACGTAATGCTATTTATTACATAGTTTATAATTTTAAACACTTTTTAATTTTTATCTTACTTTTTGTTAATTTCATAAGGTTACGTAGAAGGATCGTATCTGCAAAAAACTACTAACCAATGAACATATGTGATGAAATATTCAAACTAGTTTCTAATAAAATATAAAATAAAATTAGGTATTAAATTTTTAACTTACATGCATGTAACTCCGTATCTTCTTGGCATATTTCTGTTAAAGTAGCGATTAATCCCGGGAGATCTGACCTAGCCATTACAAGGTCGTCATAGTTATTTGAATCACATTCATTCAAACGTTCCATCAAACATCTCTTGATGCTTTCCAATTCACTAGAACAAGATGTGGACAAACTTGGTATAATTTAGAAATATATATCCCCAAATTAACCAAAATACATTCTAATGAGTTCATAATATTGCAGACATACTATATATTTTCATAAATAATTTCAGAAATTACTGTTCAATAGTAACATTACTTTTTTTGAATAAGCTGCATTCAAAAAACTTATTAAATTCATATTGTATTAATAACAAATTAAATCGCTGCAGGTATTAATTTCTAAGTTCCAGTTTTTACAAATCATCTACAGAGAAATAAAATAATACATTTTCTCTCCTTCTCACATTTATTTATAAAATTTTCAACAAACTTAAGCTGCTTGGTTATTCCTAATTTTGAATGATATGTGAAAAAATATATAGTAGTTTTAAAGAGAAAAACTGAGTGATTTAAAAAAAATACATGATATCTTTTAAAAATTACCTATTATAGATTTAAAAAGCAGATGTCAGAGTTGTAATTTTCAAAGTAAATTTTATATTGTTATAGTTTTTTCTAAATGCTGAGTTCCGTAATAATATACGAATATATAAATACTTTAAAACAAAATATTTTACTTATATATACTCTTATTTATATGCTTGTCATTCAAAAGTAATTAGTAAAGACAACGAAATAATTGTAAACCGAAATTTGTATACAAAACGTTCGGGCAATACGGAGAAGTTTTGCTGGGCGAGAATCTTTGAAGAGTTCATGAAAGTGTCCAAAAGATCTATACCTCTACGTTACATAGTTTTTGAGAAAAGTGAGAAAGAAAAAGTATAATATTTCATCTATAACACGGAAAGTAGCCTTTACTGGAGTCATAAGAAACTTTTAAAAATAAAACAAATCTCCCAAGTATTACAGGAACAGCTTAAAAAGTCTATATGTAGATATTTGTTGTGTAATTGAACAATCACCATTATGTTCCCATTGCTTGAAACTACGGGCACTCTTTTCACATGGTTTGCTATTCAATTTGCGAATATTAATATACGTACTTTATCTGTGGTTATTGTGGGGCGAATGCTTTACGAACTATGAGATGTTATATCTCCGTGTATCCGCTGACATCTCAACTCTAATGTGATCAATATAGTTGATGGCAGACCTATAATTACCAGATCTGTCTCCTTTGGGATTTTTCCTAAAGGGACATTGAATGAAATTGCTATATCATCGAAGAAAAATTATTGAAGAACAGAATTTAGTTGATAGTCTGCATGATTTCTTCACTTTTGTGGGCACAAGGCTGTTTGTTCGTTTGCAGTTAGCTTGTGTATGCAGTTCAAGCATGCTTGGATATCCAAGGTAGTCATTCTGAGTATCTTCCTATGTAAATACTATGTCATATAGTATTACCGCTGTTACTGTTTCTATTAATGCTTCTATTAAGCCTTGAACTACGATTATGTTTATGTCTTATTGTCTATTGTGAGAACCCTCTCACTGTATATACATATATATATACATACTTTCAGTTTATATGTTTTGTTATTTCTTATTCGCTTATTTATATTTTATTTTATTTTCGGGCCTGAATGGCCGAGTGGCTAGCGCTCTAGCGCTCTGGCGCTCGGTACTATAGGTTTCGGGTTCGAGTCCCGGCGGTGACATGGATGTTTGTAGTGTTTCGGAATCTACTTTAAACCGTAGGTCCCGGTCTAATAGAATCGTAGAGCGTTGCCTGGGCATTGTTACTCCGCGTCCGTGGCTTATATTTGCACGCTCCCCCAGGGTAAGTGAGTAACGTCTGTGCAGCGCTTGCCTTAAGGCATCAAAACCAAGCTTCTAAGTGTTTGCCAGCTGCATTAGAAAGAAAAAAAAAGACATTTTATTTTTTAGATGATTTCTTAATTTTGTTCAAAGGTACTAAATATAAATCTGTGTGTCAAATTTATATATAGCAAATATTATATCAACTGTTATAAATGATTTTATTTCGATAAATAGTCCTTTGCCTTACTTTCCTTCTCTATTTGCTAAATTTTCATGAGAAAAATAGGAGGAAAACAAAAGACTTTATGCACACATTTTCCATATGTTAGTGCATCAATTAATAATGTGATTAATAAAGACTTATTAAATTTATTAATGTTTGCAAATTTTATTGTTTTTACTCCGAACCTTTTACTGTTATTCAATTTTGAAAATTGTAGATATTTTTCAGTTATATGCTTCACAATAAATCAGTCCAAATTGATAACAATAGTAAGAGATTTTAAATAAGTTATTTCATAAATGGAATTCCGCTACAGATGAGAAAATCATATAGATTTATGTAAATGTAGTTTTTGTGATAAACTCTTTTTTAACAATTATCAGTATATGGAGTTACTAATTGAAATAATAAAACAAAACTATGATATGTTAATTAAGTTACTGTTATTTCTGAATAATTTAAAGCAATCAATGTATAATTTATTTAATATCTAGACAATTTTCAATATCAGAAATTACTCACGTGCAAGGTTCTTTAAGTTCATCTTCAGTGCCTGGAAATTCATTAGGAATCATGCGATAATTGCTACATGCATATCCTAAATTCTCGATACAGGTTTGATTTGCACTGAATGCACCTTAAAAAAAATAAAAAAAATGTAATACCAAGTTTGAAACGAAGTATAAAATTGTTTCTTATTAGTCAATGAAAATAAAATACTACAACAAGTTGTTTAATCTATTAGAATTGTTTGGATCATTAAATATATGCAATGTTTTGCGTAAACAGGAGACTATATGAAGACATACAATATTTTGAGAATGTTTTATGTCATTTAAATATTTGTCTCTCAGTGTGTTCGCAATCTATCAAAAATGTGCAACGATAAAGTATATAAATTATATATTTCATTTTATCAAATTATAAACATGACCATAATTTGAATTATTTAATCACTTGAAAAAAGAAAAATAAATGTGTACCTGAAAACACAAATACATCATTTTGACATTAGTGCTGAAATTTGTACATAAAATATTACTCATATACAATATTACGCAAAATACATTACATTTGCCTATCCTGTATTTTAATCAATGATTTTGAACAGAAAATTTGCATTCAAACTTTGCTAATTTCGTGTCTTTGTCAAGTAGAGCGTTCAAGTTGTCTGGGTCAAGTTTCTTGTCTTTGTTATGCATAAAATTATATATTTGATTTATGTTTACATATATATTTATATCATTAATATGTTTTTTTTAAAGAAAACATAGAATATTTATAAAATATGAAGCATCTTGTATAGTAGCTTCATACACAACTCTCTTAAGGCAAAAGAATATATATTAATCTGTTTATTAGACTGAGGATGTTTATTTATACTTTACGTAGATACTTTTGTTCCTAAATTTAGAACAATCTGTAAAAAACTTATTTTTTTTTTAAGTAATCAAATTAGCAAACTTAAAAAATTACCCTTTTTCATTTCTTTTTTTTTTTTGCTTTTTACAAAACTATAATTAATTGAATGAAATATAAAAAAAAAAGATTATAGGTGAAAAAAATTGTTTTTAATATTTAGGTAGTATTCTATATATAAGAATGCAAACATACATATTTATATAACAAGTGCATCATTTATTGCCAAAGCTTTATTTCTTATAGAAAATAAATAATAAATAAATCAATAAGAACAACAGATAAATGGATAAATTCATGAAATAAAGCACAAAATTTATTAGATTCTATAAATAAAACATTGTTAGCAATGATGTTTAAGAAATATAGTTCTATGATCAAGTGTAACAACATAGTAAGAATTTTTCTCGATATTTTGAATGATCACTCCATATGGTATACATTAAATTATTTCAAAAGTTACATGTGATTTAATTTAAAATATCTCCTTTTAAATCTGCATACATAAATTCATATCTATATAAATATTTCCCATTTGTAGGCATTATTTATTATTTTTTACGTCAAAATCATAGAAAGAAAAGAAGCTAAATATATTTTGCTATAAAACGTATCACTAAAATTTATAAATAATTAGTTACTAAATTAAAAATTTAATTTCTAAGAAACATAACATATTAAAAGAATAACAATACATTAGGTCACTAATTTCAAATTTATATTAATATATATAAAATAATTAACATTTACAAATAATAAAATAAAAAAAATATTTAAAATATAAAAAATATATATATTGTAAACTTAATATTTTCTTGTATTCTTATATCAAAAATTTTTACCGTTCCAAAATCCAAAAACAATAAGAACAAAGTACCACATTCTTATTTGTTTCGAGAGTTCTTTACGATGAGATCAATCTTAGCGGAATGAAATAATTTGTTACTCTATTTTTTTCGAAACGGATATGGTATGTATTTTAATGAGAGCTTAATTAAGAATCGGAAATCCTGTTCTTAGAAATATCTCCAAGTTTTTTATGCAATTTTTTATGCATTCACATGTTTAAGTGAATATTTTCCGGTTGTTTCATATTTTCTTTAATGAGAACTTAAAGGGAAATATTAGCTTATTCTATTTAACAATAATTAACTGAAAATATAAGTTATTTGAAATGTATTTCATGCTTTTAAGAACATACAACCAAGAAGAATAAGATGCATAAAGTTAATTTTGTTTATAATATCACAACCCTGAAGTGGAAGTTATAGAAAACACAATCCCATTAGATTCGTAGGACTTTTAACAATAATAATTTGTTATAGCCACTATGAGTAAAAACCTCTTTTACGCATCCAACAGTGATGATTTGATCACCATTTTTTGTATATGTAAAGTTAATCTGTATGCAGCCCTTCAGAAATTGTCAACAAGACATGAATGGGTAACTTATTTGGGTAAGTAGTGACAGTAATGAATACTTATGGATATTGCAGTATTGCAGGACATTTTCAAAGGCCACGTATGACATTCTGCTGCCCAGTTGAAATCCGACTTCAAGCTGAAAATAAAATAGATCAACAAGCTCGTAATTTCAAAATGTTGATTGCATTGCTGAATAAAAAACGATTGTTAAACATAACTGGAATAATATTGAGATGATCTGCTCTAACTGGAAGAGACCTAACCACTAACCTATTTGACGTTAAGATACAATAAAGCCACAAATGATAATAAAGGCAAGACTACAATAACACCAAAATATAAAAAAAAGGTAAATGAGATTTTTTTTTTAAATTTTACTAAAAGAGAACAACGCAATTAAATCTAAACGTCTAAAGAATTGTGTAATTAACTCTACCTGTAGAATTTAGGCAGAGTTATTTAAACAATTCTTTTCTATGCTCTAGACTTGATTACGCACTCAACCTTGGTACCTGTACAAAGCTTATATATTTATTAAAACAATTAAATAAAATTTATTATTTAGAAAAAATATTCATTGCAATTATATAAATAAAATTTAAATATACTTGACTAGATAAACGCTACCTCTTTATGATGGCACATTCTTAACAGTTGTGCACATCTCGGAATAGTTTATGTTTATTATTCATGTTTTTACTATGTTATTGACCTTAGCTTCCTACACTAAAGGCTCATTCCCAACTAGACGTGACGCATTGAAGCGTGAAGCCTTTTCTAATCATTAGCCTCACCCCGTTCGCATGAAACCGATTGAAATCCATCGCTTCGAGTTGACCAACTTCCAGCTCTCAAATGCTTGCCGCGTCATGTGACTTGGATTGAGCCAATAGTAGATCTGACCTCTAACAGAAGTAATTTTAACTTCACTAGGCGATTTCTGCCGCTTCGGTGTGAACGGTTCGAAAAAGTTTCTTCATGACACGTGACGTGTCGCCGCCTCACGCCTCGGTGGAAACGGGCCTTCACAGATTGTTAGATTGAAGAATGGATGGGATTTGAATCTGATGCCTTCAGAAACGATTCAAATAATGTATATAAGAGTCTCGCATTGCTTGGTGGATTGTTTCGAGTTTTCTCTATACGACATACATAATACATGAAAAAATTTTCGGAAAGCTATGGACTTCCTTTATCATGAATCCTCCTGCTTGCGGTATAAAAATGTCGTGATTAGCTACAATATACAGGTAAAAATAAATAACTAAAGGAAGTACTGGTAATAACTAAGTGATGGGTTGAACTTAAAATTATCACACAAAACAGATTTCGACATCAATGGTTCTCAAACTTTCCCAAGTCTTGGAGTAGTTAAAAACTTACAAATAATTTTAGGCATACTACATGCACTTTTCTATAGAAAAACCCTATTTTTCTATCGAAATTTCGATAGAAACTTTTGTATTTTTCTAAGAAGTAAGCAGTCGCTTCTACCGATTTATCTTTATGCTGGCCCAATCTTAACAATTGCTCGCATTTGTAATAGTTTGTGGTTATTATGTAGTGTTTTGTACTACTTTGTGAATCTGAGCTTCCTACATTAATAGATTCTTCGCTTGAAGGACGGATGAGGGCTTGAATCTTCTTAAACCATCTCTTTACAATCCTGATTTTACAATCTAGTCAAAAAATGTATATAACAATCTCTCATAGCTTGGTGGAAGTCTTTCGATTTTTTCCCATACGACAAACATAATACGAGTTAGTTAATCTGAAATTTTTTTAGCAGAAATCAATGGACTTTCTTTATGATCAAACGGTCGTGTTTGTAGAATAAATATGTGGTGATTAGCTACCATGTAGAGGTAAAAATAAATAACTAAATGGAATAATGATAATTGATCAAACGCAAAACACGCTCAAACATACGCACCAAAACGCAAAACAAAACATACACATCATACACTCAAACTACACCCATTGCGATGTGCAAATACCCAAATTGAGACCCCAGCGACGCTGTAACCATCCCTAGATCTGTGCAGTTGATTGTTGATAGGAGAGCAAACCAGACTGTTAGTTGAAGCTGTTAGCGCCTTTGGTTCGACATACACCTACAAATCGTTTTGTACTCAAACAATGAAATTGACGAAACACAAAACATGCTGAAACTTAACGGATGCTAATCTGCAACACCAATGTAGTGCAAATACACAAATTCAGATCCATTTGCAAAAGCTAAGTGAAAGAGTGGAGAAACAAATATCACACTAGTAAAATTAATATTTTTTAATGATTTCATTTTTTTTATTTCGTTTATATTTATTTAATTTTTATATTTCATTTTTAGTGTTATATATTTCTTACAATGTGCGTTTAATATCATTATGATTATGTTATCCATGTTTATATGTAAGAATAATAGTAAACACAAAAATAATAACGCATTATGTTTCAATTTTTCACTCCAAAAAATGTCTATAGTGGGTCTAAATCTAATTCTAATGGAATCTAAATCTAATGGAGATATATAATTTTATATGCGGCCCGCGGAGTTATGATGCATTTCCAAAATGGCCCGCAAGATCATTTGTGTTGCTCAACCAAGACTTAAATATGTAAATTTCAAACAATCATGAAGTTGTAGAAAAGGTTTGGTTAAATCAATATAAAAAGCATCCATTTCCTCTGAAAGGTGATGCATATACTATAGCGTGTTCGCAGCATTTAGAAAGCAAGTAATAAGCAATTGGAAGTCTGAGTTAGCATGATAACACCAAAATTAGTGTACTCTGCGTAAGTAATGAGAGAAATATAATAAATACAAAAACGTAAGCCACTATTAAAGATATTCTCAAAGAGATCAATGTCATGGCACAAGAATACACATAAAAGACTTTATATGTGGAAGAACGATGGCTGGATGTGTGATAACCTTTTAAGCCTTAGTAGTTTTTGTATGTTTGTTTGTAACTGACTTTTGGGCTTTTCTTGATTTTGTCATACTTTAAGCGATCCGAATTTAATTTAAAGTTGCAGACTGTATCAAGGAAAAATTTAAAATATTTCTGATCAGTGTATTATCTCATCATGATCATCATCAGGATCGCCAGGATAGTGATCGACACACAGTTTGAAAAGTCATCTTGATCGGCCCATCATTTTTTGTGGCGAATTGCTCATCAGTTGCACTATTTAAGCTGCAAAAGAAACATTTACAAACATCTTTCAGGACATTCAAGCTACGTGGGACAGCGGCACAACGGATAATTCTCCTGGCATACTAATTTCTGAGATTCACTTGTTGAAGCTTCCCTGTCTCGACAAATATTCCATTTCAGACTTTTTGTTTACAGCACAATTAAATTATTGTGCAACCAGGGTATGTAATGTGAGATATAATAAATATTAAAGTTTAGAAACACTATTAAAAAATTATGCTTTTAGAGTTCAAACTAAAAAGTAAAAAATAAATTAATAGTTTAAAAAAAATACACACTGAACGACTTTAATCAAACTAAAAGTAAAAAATAATGGCTGGATGGAGGACAAGAATAAAATGACTGACGAGAAAATGAATGCCACTGTTCTAAAAGTGTGGGTATCATACCGTATGATAGTTACGGTCTGCCGGAGACCAGGTGTTTAGATTTGTTGTAGACTCGAGAACTCTGAAAATCTCCTGAACTTGGAGTAAACTGCACTTGTATATCTAATTTATATCCTTAATTTTTAATTTTTTTTTTGTAAATAGAGTTCTGTATATGTATGCACATAATAATTGTAAATAAAATTTATACTGTTCACATGAACCTAAAAGTGGCCTTTCATATAGGCCATTTTAAGTCTAGAATAGGGTGAGACGTTAAAATAGTGTCGGGGGCCAATTTAAGACCACATTGAACACTTAATTTGCTGTCTTTATGGATTACACCTTATTCTTTTATGGTTCTCTTGACCTACTACCATAGTGAAACTGGTTTATCATCAAATATATTGCAATGGAAAGACATGATCAGTAAACCATAATGTGTATTTCAGAGCTCCAATGAAATCATTATGTGTGAATTTAAAAACTTTTCTGCAACATTGTGACGTAGGGGATAGAGTATGTATTCTTTTGACAAAATTCTGATAGATACATCAACGGTTTTTCAGCTCTATCTGGTTTATATGAAGAGTTCAAGTCTGTGGGTTTGCCTTTTTACCAGTTTGTCACTAAATTGATCTTTAACTTCATCTTCATGGTTTAATTTGGTTACCTGTATTGGCCATGTTTTCATTCTTTTTTTCTGAATTAAATGCTATTCTTGGAGATTTATAATGAAGCCTGACATCAAATAGTAGCTCCCATATTTTTCTAAAATCGCATATGAGATGTTGTCCCCACATGCCATGTCAAAATGAAACTATTTCTATCTGTATTTTTATTATGTTTTTGATGAGAAGATATCTGATCTGGAATTTGCATATTTCCAATTCCACAAGAAACTTTTTGTTTATCAGAAAAATTTGGAGTGTTAAGCATCTCATTACCGGCATATCGGATGTTATCAGTACGCTTTTTCAATTCCTTCTATTAGTTCACACTCTCTTTATATATATCTTGTTCAAATTTTCAATCGTGAATAAAATATTTTTATTCACCACTCAAGTTCAAATACATTTTTTTGAACTTGTAGTGGATGACACTTGAAGTTAATACAGTTTTTTTCAGATATTAATTCATTAATTAAATTTAATCAAATAATTTAAGTTTTTTTTTAAATTTAAGTTTGCATGTATCTAATAATAGATGGCGCCAGATGCAAGAGGAAAATTTCAACACCATTTGTGATGGACAATATAGGTAAAAAAAGTAGGAATTGATTTTGATTTTTTATATTACTCGTTTTCTTTAGCACATCCAGTTAAAAGAGTTGTTATTGCAACTTTCAGTCTGAAGAATTTGATGTTCCACATTTTAAATTAATTTTCTCTTATTATATTGTTTGGTAAATTTATTGATAACAAATAATTAATTTATAAGCTCTGTGAGTCATTTCATTAATTTCCTTTTATTAGATTTTTCTGCATTTGCTGCTAAATGGGGATAAAAGTTTGTATTACCTAGGTGCCTTTCTACCACATATTTTGATTGAGGTGACTCAGAAAGTTTAATCCCAACAACGTCGAAAAAGCCCGTCCCCCTCCCTCATAGACTCCCACATATGGTTATCAAATTTCAATTTCCATTGTAAAATTCTTTGCATAAAGGTACGGCAACCTAAAGGAATTGGCAATATACTTCGGGTAGCAAAATTGGAAAGGTTTTCAGAAATACAGTGATTTTTGGATTAAACGGGACAATTTTATTGATAAAATGTTCGCCCAAATTGTATTTTTTTTATTCATTAAGTATTTTAGGTGGTAACAATTCAGCGCATACGTTTATATTACGTTAATTTATTTTAGGTCATCTTGTCTATGAACGGTACAAGAACATCAACTATCAAAAATTCGCCAACTACGAAAAGGAGCCAAATTGGCGCTAAAACCTAATTTGACATTTTCTTAACGCATTTTGATCCCTTTTCGAAATTTTTTCCAGTTGATCTAGGCTTTGTATCACAAATATCTCGGCCAATTTTGGTAAAATTTACATGTAAATCCGGAGATTTTAGGCGAACACACACACAAAAGAAACCTTTGTGAAATTTATATAGATAATAATTATTTAACCAGCAATGTTTCTGTAATTTTTGCCAGAGAAGCCTTGTGGATAGTATGTTGAATTTCTATTAAGAATCAATTTGTTCAAACCATTTAAGATTTGATTAATTTTAAATGAGGAATTTTACATTAAGATAATAAACAAAAAGCCATAGTCCAACAACAATTATTAAATTATTAGATAATGTAAGATGTGTATTATTTCTACTATAAACGTTGCAGTTGCTCTCCGAATCTTTGTAAATAACCTTGGGTAGAAAGGTTTTATTATGTGTGAACATGGTGTTGTCTTGTTAGAGATTAAGAATCAATTTAATCAATCAATTTAAGAATTGATTAATTTTAAATGGGGAATTTCATATTAAGATAATAAATAAAAAGTCATAGTGCAACAACAGGAATTTCATATTTGATGCTCAATTTTATTTGTATGTTTTAGAATTGATATTTCACACAACATGGTTTTAGTAAAGATTTTCAAAGAGTTATAGGATTGAGAATTATAAAAAAAGCACATAATTAAAAAAACCGGAAAACAATAAATTGAGGACATCGTTCACATAAATGTCTTCTTGCATTTCCGTTACCAAGATTTCTAGCATTTCTTCGATTTCTACATGCAAACTTGCTGGGCAATCATCTCTCAAAAACCCTGTCCTCTCCAGTACTTCAAGAGCTGCGTCTTTGGCCTCATTTCCACAAGTGTTGGAAACTTGAGAGAGAAAGCAGTTGGCTTTGAGAGCAGTATATCTACACATAAAAGCATTTGTTATTTATAAATTTAATAATACATAAAATTTTCTGCCAAATCAAATCTTTATCAACTTATTGATCCTAAAAATGTTTTTTTTTTTTTTATAAAATCAGTAATCGTATCTGTAATAAGTAAATTTCTTTTGGTAGCCTAGAAATTTTAGCAACTTTTCAATATTACAATAAATTATATAAAAATACACAGTCCAGTCACATTAATGTGCCCACCTGTCAAAAGCCAGAATATACACTCTTGTATATTCTGGCTTTAAGTGGAGTGTGGAATGTAGTATTTAAGTGGTATTAAGTGGAATTCTTTATATACACTCCACTGCAATGTGCTGCCACCTGCCTTTTGTGATTGGTTATTTCACGTTGACGTCGAAAGTAGGTGGTGGTCACATTAATATGACTGAACTGTGTATATTCAAAATACTACAAATGCGTACTTAATTAATTTATTTGTGGTTAAAAATGTCATTTAGCAAAAAAAAAATTAAGTTTAGAAGGACATTTTTCTTACTGTAAAACATATGGATATTACATTTTGCAACAAATGCAACATTTTCCCCACGAGAAGAGATAAAACATTACGGTTCCCAGAGGATATATTTACTGAATAACTTGAAGAGACAGAAGATTTACAAACTTCAGTTTATAAGTAATATTAAATGTTATTTTTAATTGAACTTTTTTCTGCCTGGAAACAACAAAGCATACTTACAGACAATCCTTAAGTGTATAAAATTCTACTATTTTCCTTGAAGATTTTTTACCCTCCAAATGGTCTTTCAGAGCGCTCATACTGTTTCTTACCACACTACCACAAAACTCACCATCATTCCTAATTACTTCTTTCAAACAATGTATATTGTCAGAAATTTCTGTAAAATAAGTCATTATACTTCATTTAATAACGATGAGAATACAAAATAATTTATAAATTAAAATACATTGTATTATTTCGTAAAATCTTTTGTTTTAACGTTAACTTTTTTTCCAAAACTATCATTGAAAAAAAAAACCCAATGAAATAGCATTATCATCATTAGTTCATATTACTCGTTTCCATAAATGTGTTGGAAAACCATAGATTTGACATGGTATGTCAAAATGAATTTTACATGATTTTTAAAATGTTTATCTTTTTAAGATGCATTTATGCATGAGTTTAAAGTAATTTCTTCTTTAACAAAGAATCTAGAGATTCATAATATAATTAATAAAACGCTGCCATACCTCGGCCATTATATAATCAATCGAAACTTGACGCATTTGAGGTCCAAATGGAATTGACCGATACTTTCGAACTTCCAACATCGTCAGCAAGGTCTCTAATTACCAAATCGACGGTTTGCAAGCACCAAATATTTAATTTTTGGACGTGAGCTTCGTTGGTTGATGTTGATGATCAACCAGAGGGCTCTTCGTCTTCGACGCGTTCTCTGCCTTCTTTGAACTTTTATACCACTTCTAAACATTTCTTTCTGATATAGGAATACTCACCGAATGCCTTCTGCAGCATTACATACGTTTCCGCAAATAAAATTTAACGCAATTATTAATTCACAGATTTCAAAAATCGCCCGAAGCAGTTTTAGCATCTCACAAAGCCAAGCGTAACTCAAACACTAATTAATATTTTGACGTCAAATTTCACACAGATGTAAAGGACAGTGCCAGCAACCTAAAAAGAAAAAAATTGAAATTCTTTGAAAAATTGAAAATTGGTCTTACTTTTTTTTAACATAGTAGTGTTGGTTAGGTTGGTGGCTAATTTGTACTAAATTTTTCATTTTCAAATTTCCTATTTTCGAGATACTCGGAAGATCGGAGATGCCTTCTCATCAAACCTCAAAAGCAATCTATCAGGGAGAAACCTAATAATGTTTTTCACCAGCGTTAGCATTTCACAACTTTAAATTTAACCAGTAATACGATTATCATGTGAACGACATCGTGATGAAATATTTGTGCATTATATAATGTCGAAATATGTTTTTATCCAATTGAAGTGCAAGCACGAACAAGCAAGCAAGGGACAACAAAAACGATTATATATAAAATATTGTCGATATATAACTGTGATATAAAAGACTCACGGATTACAATCATAGTAGTCAACTATTAAATGAAATGTTGTCTTATATTGTTATTCCCATTTGTCAGGTTGGTTTGGGTGATGATCAGATTAATATCACACAGTTGTCCTGGAAATCTCCAGACATGTTTTCACTAGTCATGCTGTGTTTTTCTTTTGTCCTGGTTTAACTATTTATTATTGCATGGCGACATTCCTCCCCTACGAATGTCAAGACCACAGTTCGATTCGATCTACGTGCTTGTTTGAATTCCTACTATTAGTTCACTCTGTCCCTATATATATGTCTTGTTCAAATTTTCAATCATTAACAAAATACCTTTTTATTCATTCATTCAAGATCAAATACATTTTTTTTGAACTTGTAGTGGATGGCACTTGATGTTAATACTGTTGTTTTTCAAATATTAACTCATTAAGTAAATTTAATTAATTTATTTTAGTTTTTTTAATTTAAGTTGTATGCATCTAATAATAGATGGCGCCAGATGTGAGATGAAAATTTCAACTTTATTTGTAAAGGACTTCTCTGCAATATAGTGAAAAAAAGAAGGAATTGATTTAAGAAATTTTTCTTTTTAGTATTACATGTTTAATTTAAGCACAACTTAAGCGCACATAATTTTTCAAACGATGAACTTTCAAGATTATGATCGTACTGTATGGGAATCCATATGCCAGGCATTAGTGCAGTCGAAGTGTGTTGATGGCATCGAATTCACATAGAACTGTGGAAATTGAATTTATCGTCTTTTGCATACCAACTGTATGTTCTATTGCGAAATCTCGGAGGATTTTGAATGACTAAAAGAAGCTATAACTATTTATTCAATGGGGTTTCAATTGTAACAATTTTCATGTTGTATCGAATGTTTTTTTAATACAAAAATTGTTTTTCAAGCAAATTAAGTATTGGGGCCTGTTGACTAGTGCTCTGACGGCCGATACCACAGGTTTCGGGTTAGAGTCCCGGAGGTGCCATGAGTGCTTATAGTGGTTCGGAATCCACTTTAAACTGTAGATCGCTGTCTAATACGTCTGTAGAGAGTTGGACGTAGTGCAGACAACCCTACCCCCGTAAAAGAAAACATGTTTCGTCTCGAAATCTTCCAGTAAACAGACGGCCTTGGATCACCATGGGGCTGTTGCGCCAACGATGATGATGATGAAATTAGATCTTAGAACGTATTTTTTTTTTTTTTTTTTTTGATTTAGCAGTTGTAACAGATCTTTTTTACCAATCTATTATAACAAGTAGAAGGAATAGTCACTTTTTTTTTCATGATGAGCCAGATATTTTCACCTAATCGTATATTTTTGTGCTATTTATTTTTTTATTTAACGTAAAATGCCATTTTTAAAGAACCTAATTAGTAGTTGTACAGGATTGCTTATATATTGTAGTGATGCATATGAAAATATTAAAATAAAATTATAATACAGTACCTGTATGTAGCCTGGAGCCTTCTTGGCAGACTGATCTAACAAAATTATCCAACAGGTCCATTCCTTTTTGGTCATAGTTATCGAAAAAACAGTCTTCTTTCAAGCTTTCCAAGCAGCTCACAGTATTACGAAGATAGCTGTAAAATGATAAAAAATTTTAATATGTAAAAGATTATCAATAAATATTTTAACTATAATTTATGCGTTGAGGGATTAAATTATTAGATAGCATGGCTTACAGTATCACAAGATATATTATTAAAATAAACGATAATATTACTTCTACAGGGAACATTACTGTTGTCCTTTCTGAGTTATTGTAAATGACTTTGGATAGATGAAATGTCTTTCAACTACTAAACTTGGGACCTGATGGTCGAGTGACTAGGTGCCACAGGTTTCGTGTTCGAGTGCCGGCGGTGCCATGGGTGTTTGTAGTGGTTCGGAATCCACTTTAAACCGTATGTCCCGGTCTAATAAGATAGTAGAGAGTTATGGGGTAGTATTACTCGCGTCTGTAACATATCTTCAAGCTGCACGTGCGCTCTGGGTAGTGCTAAATGAGTAACAGCGTTCGTCGCTGCAACCCATAGTACATGCATTCCTCAAGGCTAGCAACGGCAAAGGAAACAAAAGCTTTCCGACTTTAATTGAATTCATAATAAAGATTAAAACTAAAATTCAAAAACTCTTATCACTCAAGAGCCTTTTCTTTACTTCAATTGCTCGACTATCTGGGTGGCATATTCAAACTTTAACTGAAATACATTACAAGACTTTTTATAGAACATTGGATAATCATCTCATTAATTGAGATTTTTATTCCTCCACTCAAAGTTCAAATACATTTTTGTTGAACTTGTAGTGGATGACACTTGATGTCAATACATTTTTTTCAAATATTAATTCGGTAATTAAATTAAATTAATTAATTTTGGTTTTTTTAGATTTAAGTTGCATATATCTACCAATAGAAGGTGCCAGATAAATTTAAAAAAAATGAATGAAAATTATTTATCAAGGACTTTCTGCAATAGAGTGAAAAAAAAAGAAGGAATTGACTTAGAGTTTTTTTTTTTTTTATATTACTTGTTTTTACACGAATCCAATTTCGGTCTTGAATTTTCAATCTTTCTTATCACTGAAGCCTTATAATAAAAATGTTTTCCGGACATCATTTAAAGCAGGGCTGGCCAATCGGCGGCCCGCCGGTCCATGAGACATATTTTTATAATGGCCAAAGTAATGAAGACCAATATATTAAAAAAATACATTATGTGTGCTTCCATATATTCAAAAAATGATTGTCGATATCATGAGAAAAAAATTAGATTTGATTTTAAAATAATATTCTTGAGCATATATGGCAGATATTGCCTGTTTTATTTATGAGTTTACAGTTATGTGTTGGCAGAATAATTAAATCATATTCTGCACACGCATTTTCGAACATCTAATATATTAGGTTCTATCTTTCACTTTTAGTGACCCCAGTGACGCAGTAACCATCCCTAGCTACACACAGTGGATTGTTGATAGGAGAGCAAACCAGACTCTTAGTTGAAGTTGTTAGCACTTTTGGTTTTAACTAACAATGTGAATCGTTTTTTTTTCGAAAAAAAAAATGACTACGCACAAAACACGCTCAAACATTATGTACACAACACCAATTACGGGGTGCAAATACCTAATTGAGATCCATTTGAAAAAGTTAAGAGAAAGAATGGAGAAAAGAATATCGCACAAGTAAAATAAATATTTTTAATGATTTCATTTTTTTTTATTTCGTGTACATTTATATTTTTCTTATATTTCATTTTTAGTGTTATATATTTCTTTACAATATGCGTTTATTATCATTATTTTTATATTATCTATGTTCACATGTAAGAATAATAGTAAACACAAAATTAATAAAAACAATTAGCAAACACAAAATTAATAAAAACAAACACAAAATTAATAAATTTATTAAGTTTAAATTTTTTCACTCCAAAAAATATCTATAGTGGGTATGAATCTAATATGGAGATATATAATATTTTATGCGGCCCACGAAGTCATGATTTCCAAAATGGCTTGGAAGATGATTTGGGCCACCTCTGATTTAAAGCTATCAAAAAAGATGAAATGACTCAATTTTTAATTTGGAAAAGACTTCAATTAGTGAATGGATGTTTTTCTAAAATATAGTTGTTGCTTATGATCTATAGATCTCCAGATGAATTGTTTCCATATTATTAGATTAATTAACGAGTTTTAAGCTATAGAAGATTTGTAATTAGAAAAATCGTTGCTAAAATTTGATATTTTGCTAACTGTTTTCTAACTGAAATGTAACTAGAGAAGCCCGGGGGCCTTTATTAAGCAACCATTGAACAATATAAATGAATACCAGACACGTACGAGCAAAGTTGGCGCAGTTCTTCTGCATTTCCTGGAATCTCATCAACATCACCTCTGCCAGGGAAGCACTGGTGGATACTTTTTTCCCGAGCACTTGACATCTGCTGCTAACACTCTCTGAATAAGGCCAAATATATTTCATTATTGTTGCAATATATATAGTAATAACATTGTTTATTAGTTTAAAATTTAAATTATGCTTCCTCTAGCTCGAAAAAATGTAATACTACTATGCCCAAAAAGTGACCTATTAGTATTTTTCAAATACACTTTATTTATTCTCCAAAATTTATTTCATCACTTTAAAGTAATCCCTTTAGAACACATTGCGCTTATGCGAGCTTTTTTCAATCCCCCAATGCATGCTAGCATGTCATCGGCAGGGAATGGCCTTCAACACGGTGTCCAAGGAGTGGTCTTTTGAGTTTAGTGAATAGCCAGAAGTCGCATTGTGTGAATATGGTGGTTGTGTAATGATATGGGTTTCATTTGTGGCGAAACAGTCACAAAGAATCAATGCAGTGTGAGCTGGTGCATTCAGTGTTTTCGGTACCATCCGAGGTTTGACGCATTTGAGACCCAAAATAGAAATTCCAAACTTTTGAAATTCCAACATCATCTGCAAGGTCTTTTTAATTGTAAATCGACGGTGTGCAAGCACCAAATCTTTATTTTTGGGACGTGAGCTTCGTCGGTTGGAGGTTGATGGTTGACCATAGAAGCTCGTCGTCTTCTCTGCCTTCTTTGAACTGTTTATACCACTTCTAAACATTTCTTTCCGACATAGGAATGCTCCCCGAATGCCTTCTGCGACATTCTATACGTTTTGCAAGTTCGTCTTTGCGTTTGCAACAAAATTTTATGCTAGTTCTTTGCTCAGTTAATTCAGACATTTCAAAAATCGGCGGAATCAGTTTTATCGTCTCACGAAGCCATGCGTATCTGAAACACAAATGAATATTTTGACGTGAAATTTGAATTGAAATTCCATAATCCCCAAAATTTTGAATTGAAAATGGGTCTTACTTTTGGACACAGTAGTATGCTTCCCTTAGCTTAAAAATGCCATATTTTTAAAAATCATTTGGTTCAAATTTTTTTAGTACACATTTACAAGTAATTGCATTCACAGTAAACCTATATTAGTCACAATATTAAAAAAATTAACTTTCCTGGGACAGCCTTTATTTTCAATCAATCACATTCAAAATCAAGAAGATAACTTTGTTTTCCTCGTTCCAACTACCATGGTTTACGTAATGCTATGTTTTAACCAGGTTTGATAGTAGAGTTTTAAATAATATAAATTTAGAATACATACTACAGCTAGGTACAGAGAACATGTTCTTAAAATCTGTAAATAATTAATACTAATACTTTTTTGTAATTTTGGGCAATTAATGGGTCGTCTGGCACTTAAACATCAATAATAATAATTTTCTTTGAGCACTTTTACACTTTCCTTCTGTATCTCTGATAATTATATACTAAAGTACTTAGTTATTGAATATCTACTTTTTTTCCTTGTTTAAAATGTATACTATATATTTGGACAGAGGGAGTATATATTAATCTATTTCCTAGTATTCACTATTAGTATTATTATTTAAGATGATATTATTTTTATTTATTAACTAATAAACTTTTAAGATGTAATTGAAAATATCAAATACATTGAGGAAATTTGCTTTTAGCATATATAAGCTTTCAAAAGTAATCTATGCTGGAGAGCAA